>JAODAL010083863.1:0-11106 GCA_025379985.1 Phyllomedusa bahiana
GGCCTCTTGGGTTTCAACTCGAAACAGTCCCTTTTCCCCGTCCTTAATGAAAGTTTAAAAAGGATGGCCGGTCTTGGGAATTTTCAGTTGGGCTGATAACCCCCCTTCCGTTTCAATAAAACGCTTGCAAAAGTGCCCTTGGGGGTTTAAAGTTTTTGGGAAAACTTTTTTGTATCCAAATCCAGCTTTAAACTTCTCCACAACAGTATCACGAACCTGCCTGGGGGTTTTTCCTTGGGCTTCATGATGGGTCTCTGCCTTTAAAAAATCCCCCTATCTGATTTCGAGACAGTAATTAAATTTGGGACCTTGGGGGGGGGGTCATAATCAAAATAAACGGGGATCGACATGAAATTTTCCTGGGCCCCGTCCCCCTATCTTTCCAACCCGTTTCCATCATTAAGGGGCGTGGGGTTTTTATTTTAAAAAAAACAACCTTTTTTTTTTTTTTCCTTAAAGTTCTATTGTGTTATCAACTGCAAAATTTTTCCCCGATAAACCCCAGTAAACTAAAGGGGGGGAAAAGCTTTTGGAAAAATTGGGAAAAATTTTTCGTTTATGATCATCTTTCCCATGAAAGCAACACCAAATTTAAAGTTTTTAAATTTAACAAACAAAAAAAGTAAATTTTCTGTTGATTGTTATTTAAACAAAAGCACTTTTTTGTTTTTTGCACTCCCTTTGTGGTATAAGGTTTTTCTTTTTTCATTTGATGTAGCTAGGGGCAGGGTTTTTTTAAGGTTTTTCCCCCCTTGGGGGGCCCTTAAATTTTGGGGATTTCCCCCTTTTAGGGAGAAAAAAGGCTTTTATAGGGAAAAATTTGAGGGGGGTCTTTCGTTTTCTTTCCAAATTTTTATTTATTTTTTTTTAAAAGGTTTTTTTTTTTAAAGTATCTTTATTTTGGTGTTATACCTTAGTTGTTTGGTTTACCCTGCCTATCAACCAGAAAACTTGTCCCAGTTCCAGTAACCTACCCCGCCCCCCCATTGTCACCAATAAATTTTAAATATATAAAAATAAATTTTAATATATATATAAAAACACACATACCTTAAACTAAATTTTATTTTCATTTTTGGGAAAAATTCCCGCACATAAACCAAAAAATTTCTTGTAAAATCTAAAGGGCCATTTCTGCATTTTTTTATTCATAAAAAGAAAAAAAAAAATTTTTTCATGATAAAAGGAACCAACTAAAAAAAAAACAAAAGGGTGTTTTGGGGCCTTACCTTATAAAATTTTAAAAAGCCTTTTTCCCATTTGAGGCACAGTATTTTTAAGGGGAAAAACCCTTATTTTAATTTTTTAAAGAAAAATAAAAAGTAGAAACTTACTCTAAACCAAGTTCTACAAAAAAGTAACCGTTTGGGGGCCAATCCTCATTTTCTACACCTTAACCCAACATGCGGGAAAAATTTGGGGCTTTTTTTTTTTTTTTTCAGAGATACATTTCTGGAAAAAAGGCACCAAAAAAAAAAAAAAAACCAACCCAAAACCAAAAATGCGCTGTGTAAAAGAAAAAAATTTTTTACCCGAAAGCTTTTCTCAATTTTCGAAATTTTTTAAAAAGGTGTTACAACTGAGTAATCAATTACTGTGTTTAGAATCTGCAAGACTTCAGCAAATACTTGATTACTCACTTGTAATACCTTGTGAAACAGTTTAGATAACTGAAAGAAGCTTGCTGGTAACAAAGGCAGTTGAATTGCTGTGCTGTACTGCAAGTGAAAAAACGCACCAAAACGCCACAAAACCGCACTGTGTGAGAGCACCCTCAAGTTGTTTATTAGGTTGTTGCATCCTTCCCCATTAACCCCTTAAGGACCCGGCGTTTTGTTTTTTGTTGACACGTTCGTTTTTCTCTCCTCGCCTTCCCAGAGCCATAACTTTTTTATTTTTCCACCAACATAGACACAAGAGGGCTTTTATTTTGCGGGACAAGATTTACTTTCTAATGATGTTATTCACTATACTTTAGAATATACTGGGAAACCGCCCAAAAAATTCCAAGTGGGACAAATTGTGAAAAAAACGTATTTTCGCCATGTTTGCGGGGGTTTTGCTTTTACGCCGTTCAATCTTTGGTCAATACAATGTGTTATCTGTATTCTACAGGTTGATACGCATCCGGTAATACCAAACATGTAGGGTTTCCGTTATGTTTTGGTACCATAAAAAAAAATTCCAAACTTTTTCTATTTTTGAAATTTGCGCCACGGCGCCAGTTTGTGCGACCAATAACTTTTTTGTACTAACACCTACGGACGTCAGTGAGGGTGCATTTTTTGCGGGCCGAAGTGTACTTTTTATCGCTAGCAGTTTGGAATGCATGCGACTTTTTTGATCACTTTTATTCCATTTTTTAAGTGACATAAAATGACCAAAAAATGCAATTTTGGCGTTTGGAATTTTTTTCTTCTACGGTGTTCAGCGCACGGGATAAATGATGTTATATTTTTATAGATCGGACCTTTTCGGACGCATTGATACCAAATATGTGTAACTTTTGTATTATTCTATTGTTTTTATTTGTAAAATGGGGACAGGGGGGTGATTTGAACTATTAATACTATTTTTTTTGTACTGTAAAACATTATTTTTTTACTTAACAATTGAGCCACCTATGGTGCTTGACCACTAGGTGGGGCGATTGTCAATACAGTCTAATGCATTGCATAAGCAATGCATTAGACTGTACCAAGATGGCGGTTTCCCCACTTCCTGTCTGCGGACGGAAGTGGGGAAAACCAGGACATGGAAGTGACAGGAGCCTTCCCAAGGCTCCCCACTTCCATGTCCGGGGGTCGGATTGTTGCAGCTATGCTGCGACGGTACCGATGACCCTGACGGCCATCTTTGCTGCAGGGTCTGACGGGTTAAACAGCGTGGGCGGGCGACACTCCCCGGTCGCGCTGTAACAGCTGGGTGTTAGCGGCGATTAGCCGCTAACACCCGGCGGCTGTGCGGGTAGGGTCGCGGATCGATCCCACTGCAAAGCTCCTTATGGACCCTGGGACGTACTCATACGTCCAGGGTCCTTAAGGGGTTAAGCATCAATGAAGCAACACTATATGACACAGCAAGAGAGGTATAGCTTCCAAAACTTCTTGTAGAAGGATCCTCCCAACAGACATCAAGGCAGAAAGGAACGTTTGCAAAAATATGGGATCTACAGAAATTTAACCTTGTAATAAAATATAAAAAAATAAGTACTTAGAGATTGCTTTTTTAAAAGGGGTTTGGGGGAGATAAAAAAAAACAATAAGCTTTTCAGTTTTTACACCCACTTAATTTTAGTCCAAGAGTTACCTAAGCAAATCAACCTGATGCCCAAAAATAATGATTAATTTATAAATGTGTTTCATATTTAATTCCACACTCTGAGGTGGCATGTACATAAAAGTTTTATAATGAGATTCCTTTTCGGGGGCCATTTTTTTATAAATGTCGGGAATTCCATGCTGTTTTGTCCTTTGCTTATATAAGATCTCTGTGAGGCATTTGGTCCAACCACCAAATTTTTCAGGGGTTAAATTGGGAATAATTTTAAAAGTTGGAAAGGGTTTTTAAATACCGGTGTAAGTTTGTGTTTGTTTGAGAGATAGTTCTTTTTTTGGGGTTTTGTCTAGTTCAAATTCTTTTCTGTAGTCTTGTTCTTTTGTTAGCCCACCCTTTGCATTGAAGTTTTGTTGTAGATTTAAGAAACCGTTCTTCTGTTTGTATTTTTTTCTTCTTGCCTAAGGGAGTTTTTGGGGTTCTAAGGAGTGAGATGTCGGGGAAACCCTTTGGAGGATAGTTCATAAACAGTAGCTTTTATGGTCGTGAGTGATCATTTGTTTTTCCCTGCTCGAATTGAACCACTCTTTGTTCCCCAAACCCCCTTCCTGTATCTTTCTTCTGTCTGCCCACAAAATCTCCAATGATAGGCCATCTATTTTTTTGGTTGTAACGCTTGAGATGACTTTTGATGTGACTTTTGGGTTGGCCCCCCTTTTTTAAAAATTTGTAGTATGAGTTACCAGTGAAATTACAAAATTTTAAAGATCATAACATTCGATAAAATTTTCTAAGAACCTTTTCCCAAAATTTAATAACAAATGAAAAAGAATCTCGTACAAAAGTAAAAAACTAAAAAATCTTCACTCAAGATGGAAAATTTGCAATTTTTTCGTGATAACATACCTTAAAAACTGGAAGGAAAAAAAAACCATGTTTATTAAAACCTTTGAATAAAACGCTTATGCATCACGTATGACTTCATAAGACGTGGTAATTGTGGTGCTGTTTTTTTGCAGGTTTTCAAACTTGATAAAACATTCTTTTAAAAACCTAAACATCCATTAGCCATTTGTGCAAATTGCTTTAACGCTTATCGTCCCGGGTGCTGCTTTTTAAAATTTGGGTTTTTTCCTAAATCCCTTTATAAACCCAATTTTCAAACGTAATTTATGAATACTGGAAAATGTTGGGTCCATTTTTTTTTTTTTCTTTTGCCTTAGGGCAGGTTTACACGATGTATGTGGCGCGAATTTACGCCCGAGTACACTTGGTTTTGGGCTTGCAGTTATGCGTTGTATTTTCCGGCCTGCCGGCCCTTTTGACATTCATTCTCGCGGGAGTATTCACCGCAAGAAAATTGCCGCCTTATCTCCCCCCCCCCGGAAAATAAAAAGAACTATGGTTATCTAATTTCGGGCGCTCTTCCCCTTTGAGTAAAAAATTGTGACGAAATGCGTGGCAAAATTTGCCCTGGTGCATGCACTTATTTTTTTTTTTAATTGCTTCGATGTTTCCAAAACATTTTTTGGAAAAATTCTAGAACTTGTTACATATGGGTTCTTTATTTTATTAAGTAGTTCCCCTCCTATGATAAAGTAATATGTCCCCATTGTCTCTGCAAAATTTACCTTGTAAAAATAGTTTGCCTTTAAGCATGACTTATCCAGGCTAGGCCCCCCTCAATGCAGGCATTTTCACTTGTACTGAATTAAATGCTATTGAAAAAAAGAAAATCAGAAAAAGCACCACAAGGACAGACAACGTTAAACGAAAAAATTAAAGAAAAGTGAAGAGGTTTCCCCTTTGTGTTGTTGTCAATAAAGATTGGTACAAACAAAAGGGGGCAATCTACAGTGAGCTGTGTCAGTAACCAGTCCGGTTTCTTATTAGGATCTTGTAAACAAAAAGTTTATGAAAGCAGATGAGCTACTGAAACTTTTTTCAACTAATAGATTCAGTTCCATCGGTGCCCTATAAAGCAAAAAACATATCCATAATAGAGCTTAAAAGGGTTTTTTTTAGCTCTTAACTCCTGTATTGTGGTCCAAGTAGCAGCCACAAATGGGATTTAAAGGGATGGGAAACCCTTTACCCTTAAGCCCAGGTAAAAAAAGTATTTTAATGACCAAACATTCTTTTGTTTTTGCCCCTTGCTTTTTAAAGTTGTAACTTTTTTATTTTTTCAATGAGCAGTTGTAAGACCTCGTTTTTTTCGAGAAGTTGTATTTATGGGGGAATATTTAATTTCCTTATAAAAAATTGCAAAATTTTTTTTATTTTTTTTTTTTTTGTTTTTACATTTTTTTTTACACCTTTCACATTTCACACTTAATAATTTGTTAATTAATTCTACGGGTTTTTCCGGTTGTGGGGATATAATGGGTGGTTTTTTTTTATGTGTGTAATTTATGCAAATTATTTTTTTATTAAATTTTTTTTATTTTTTTTTTTACACTTGTAATGTATTGCAATTCATATTGCAATACATTAAAATTTTTGTGTCATTTGAAAAGGGCATGATAGGACAGCACAAATTGTCCTGGTCATGGCTTTTTAACAACACCCAGGGCTACTTGGCCCCCAGGGCTGACTTGCAGCCGTTTCCGGCTCTGTGGGGTCAGGGGTGTTCCGACACCGACAGAGCGGGGGAAAACCTTTGTTGCGCTGCGTGCGTCCCCCGCAATAAAAGGGTTAAAGCACCGGGGTGGGGATTTCCCCGCTCCCCTTTGCTCGAAAGGAGCGCGTGGGTCAGGAATGTTGTCACCCCCGATCTCACGCAGTGGGGCACCCAGAGCTGAAAAATCGATTCGCAGCAATGCCAAAAGATGTGCTGTAGTCAAAGGCCTGCACCGCCGGTAAAAAGCCCGGTGGGCGGTCGTTAAGGATTTAAACCCCGTAAGTGCCCCCAGAGAACCCGTATTCCCCCCAAATTTGTCCACCAAAACCCATAAATCTCCCAGGTTTCTGGTCTCTTGATGTTCACATTACTAATAAAACCCAATGTGTTTACTTCACACCACAATATGTTACTCCCAAAATTTTAAATATTTTTATTAGTGACTATATGGAGCTTTTTTTTGTGATTTTGTCTTTTTTTTTTGTTTTGAAAAATGTTTTTGCTACATGACAAGATAATGTTCTTTGGGGGTTTAAAAACAACAAATGGGAAAAAAATGTGTTAAATATTGGTCTTACTGAAAAGTGCATCGATGAAAAAACAAATTAAGAAACTTGGGGCCCACTTTGTAAAAATTTGCATTTAAACAGCAAATTTCATGCGATTAAAAATAGATTGAATCCCCCGGGATTTTGAAAAGCTCTACGGGGGTCATAAATCGGTGATTTTTAGCGCTAAAAAACATTTCTGGCTCAGGTATCCCCACTTTGAAAAGTGGCATACCTTTTCCCAGCGTAATGTCCCTAGAATTAAAATCTATAACTTTGTACGATTTAGTGTCCCTCCCTCCCACACCCCCCGCGAAATCAGGGCTTTAAAATACTGTTGTGCTCCGTAAGACCTAAAAGGGGTACGGAGGCATTTCACTATTGCGTTTGGACGATCTGATGTGGGGCTGAAAATACACCAATTTGGCTCTGCCCCATAAAAGGGGGTTACCTGAGCCAGAAAGTCAGGGTAGCGCTAGAAGCCCCTGTTTTAGCCCCGTGTAAGGGGGGTTCATAAATCAGGGGCATTCTTGCTATTTTAATGTGAGAAATGCCAAAATTTCATACATGTGGCCCTATGTGTCTAGTCCCAATACAGTTTTGGGGCCCGAAATTTTTTTTTCAAAAAAGTGTGCCCCGGAAAATGCATCAGTCATGAAGAAAATTTCTGAAAGGTTTTTTTTCTTTAGCTCCAATAAAATTTTTATTTTGTAAAAATATATTTCAAAAGAATATGGGACTTGTGGGGATCCCCGCAAGAGGTATGAAGGTAGATGAAATTTCCCTTTGAAATGGCTACCCCTTTGTGCGGGGGATTGCTACTAGGTCGTACCCCCGAGTGCTTTCTCGCGGTGGCGGCCCCAGTTGTTCGTGGGGACAGAATCGGAATCGTGAACAGACTCATGTCGGGGACAGGCAAGGTCGGACAGGCGGCAATGGTTCGTTTGTCGGGGGCAGAGAAGGAAGGAAGGTGGGGAATGGTTCGTAGTTTGGGGGCGGCGAAGGTCAGGGGCAGGCGGGTTTTTGTGGTCAAGGGCGGAGGGAAAGGTACGGTACACAGTAGACAAAAATAGAAGGGAACGCTTCCTCAAGGACGGGCACTATCAAATTTTGGAAAGGGTAGTAGGAAAAGGGCAACTTAAATAGGATCGCCCAAAAAAACTAAATCATCAGCCGCGTCCCTTTAAAACCCGATGCAGTACCCCGCGCGCGTTAGGGGGGGGGCGCGGGGCCGGCCGCAACGTATTTCCGCCCCCGGGGGGAACGGGGGGGGTAGGGTAAGTGCCCTTTAGAGCTACGGCGTGGGCCCCCAGCGGGGATGCCGCCGGGGTGCGAATGTCCCGCGTCCGATTACGGAGGGCGCAGGGCATCCGTAACGCCCCCCCCTTCCTAGCCCGCAGAAACTTAGCGGGGGTTCTCGTCCGGGGTTTCCTCCCGGGTCCCATGACCTTTCCTCTTCCCCAAACCCCTTCCAGTTGACCAGAAAAAATGTTCCCCCTAACCATCTTCATGGTAAAATCTCCTGACAGTAAGGAGGGGGTGAGCGCGCACACGGCCAGCAACGGGGGTGTGCGCCCGGCCGGGAAAAGGAGTGTGGGAGGGTAGTGCCATTCGGGGCTGGGGGCGCCGCAGCCGGGGACGGGCTATGGCGTGGCCCCCAGCTGGAGATGCCCCGGGGGTGCGAATGTGCCCCACCCCATACGGAGGTCGCAGGGGGTCCGTAAAGCCTCCATCTCTCCTACCCGCGAAAATTAGCAGGAGGTTCTTGTCCAGGATGTTTCCTCCCGGGTCCCTGACCTACCCCGTCCCAAACCCCTTCAGTCGACCCGAAAAAATGTCTCCTCAACCGTCTTCATGGGTAAAATCCCTTGACACTACAGGGGGGGGGAACCACAGCCGTGAGAACTTTGGAGACTGGTTTTAGCGGGAAGTGGAATGAATTGGGGGTGCGCATATGGGAGGGAGCTGGAGTTGTAGGCCACCGTGTTAAAAAATTTTCAGAACCAAAGGGCCCCCAAAAACCCGGGGTCCAAACTTGTGCTAGGAATTTCAAGCGGACCTACCCCGGGAGATCCTACCCTATCTCCTGAAGCAAAGGAATGAGGGGGTCTTCTTTTTTTTTTTCTGTTGAACTTTCATAGACAGAGGGCCCCAAGCCCGAGATCGTCGTTTTTTCCCCCTTTTGGGAGATAGGTCACGGACCGATTTCACCGCAGGGCATCAGAGGAGGCAGAGGGGGAGCGAAAAAGGGGGAACCAACGAGAATGCATTCGAGAGATTTTTTTGACATTCTGGAAAGACTGGGACCCAATATCTTGTCTTCGGACACGAAAAGGCCCAGATAGGTAAACCCCAAGACCTGATTCACTCTTTCCACCTGGCATTGGATTTGGGGGGGGGTACGCAGAAGAGAAATCCAATAACTTTAGAAATGGCAGAGCCCGCTGAGACCTCGCCAAACCGAGAACCCAAATTTAACTCCCCCGGCAGAAAACAATTGTTGGGGAAGTCCATGCAGCCCTGAGATAGCTTAAAAAAATATTGGCGAGTGGGGGCAGACGGTAGACCCGGGGGGGAACAAAGTGCGCCATTTTTGAGAAACTGCAGTACCACCCCGATAACCCTTTACCGTCGGGGAGGCGTTTTGGGGGAAGTCCCTGGCAATGGGCCCAGGGCTGTTTTGAACCGGGAGAGGGTGTAGCAAACCCCCGGTTTGAGGGCGGGGTTTTGGTTTTTTAGACGGTGGTTCAGGCTTCCCGAACTCTTTCCAAGATCGGGCCCCAGTAAAAACGAGAGAACAAAGAACAAAAATTCCACCCCCCATGTCCGCAATAAAAGCAGTGGCCCATTTTAGAACCTTAGCCGGGCGCAGGGGGCACATAGCTTTCCGGGGGGGCACATTGGAAGGGTTCGGGAGCTGCGATATTAGACATTTGGGGGGGACAAAGTGCTGAGGATGGCCCCTTCACCCATAACATCAGAAGCCGAAAAGGGCATCGGCATTAAATTCTTTTCACCGGTCGGGGTGTATGACAAAATTGAACCCGGGAGAAGAAAAAAAGACCACCTGGTTGATGTGGGTTGGCGTTGTGCGGTCTGAAGGTAAAGAAAATTTTTGTGGCAGTAAAAAATTTACCGGGTGCCCCGCACCCCCCAGGAAGTGGGGGCCCTTCCTGTAAGGGAAGTTAAGGCCCGCAGTTCATGTTTTCCCCCCTGTAAAGTTCCTTTTTGCCGGTGAAAATGTTTAGAGAAGAACCCAGGCCGGGGCTTGCCTTGGGCCCCTTTTTTGGGTGAGGACGCTCCCGCCCTTTCGACAAGGGTTGATTCTAAAAGAAGGGATCTCGTATCGGGCCGGGACAAAACAGGGGCAGAGGCGAAGGTGCTTTCAATTTGAGAAGGCCTTTAGCAGTGAGGGGCCCCCCTTTCGGGTTCCATGCTTCCGGGGAGGCCACAAAACGGTGCCCCCAACGTTGAAAAATGGGGGCGAATTGCCGTGTAGTTGGCAATCCCAAAAAAAGTTGTATGGCCCGGAGGCCAAAGGTCGTGGCCACTGAGAACGCGGACAATTTTTTTGGGGTCCATTTGCAACCCTTGTCTGAGATAAAAATTCCGAGAAAAAGGAAGGCGGTTTGATGGGAAATTGGGGATTTCTTTCCAGCTTGGGATAGAGATGGTTATCACGAAAAGTTCAGTACTTGGGGCCCATGCAATGGTGGAAACCCCCCGATTGGGCAAAAAACCAGAAAATCATTAGGTGCGGGCCCCCCCAAAGGTTTCAGGAGATCCCGGAAAAGTCATTGACAAATTGAAAAAAACCCCCGGAAACGTTCATAGGCGAAGGCCAAAACCCCCTACTCAAAGTGCCCATCCGGAAATTTACGCCGTCTTTCCATCGTCACCTTTGCGGATCAAATGGGTATAAGCCCCCCCCAAGTCAAAAATTGGGAAAAAACTTTCGCTCCCGGGACGGTCGAAGGTCGGTGATCAGTAGCAATGGTAAGGGTTTTTTTTTGTGTTTGTTGAGACCCCCGGTAGTCGATGCACGGTCGCAGGGACCACTTCTTCTCACAAAAAAATAAAATGGCACCCCCTGGAGAAAAAGCTTGGGAGAAACCTTTCTGTATTTTCTTTTAAAATAGGTGACATAGCCAGGTCTCAGGTCGGAGAGGGTAGACCCTACCCTGGGGGGGACTGGTCCCGGGTAGCAGGTCATCGGGCAGTCAGGGCGATGAGGTGGAAGAGCTCTGCTTGCTTTTTCGAAAAAATAATAAAAAATCAGTGGCCCTAAAACTAAATAAAAAATCAAGTTATAGGAATTAGGAAATGCTTTACAGCTAAGGGAAAAAAAAGAAAAAACCTGGGACTCTTAGTTTACATTTTGATCAAAGTTTTTTTAAGCTCACCTCCCAACCGTCAAGGGGGTTCCAGAGCGGGGTCCCTACACTAAAAAAGTTACCTTTCTAGGAGCCATTCAGACTGCCACTTCCCCGGATGATGGAACCTGCAAATTTGGTTAACCTGCACATATTTAAATGAGGTGGTTGAGTGCAGCAAGCCAAGAGATTGCATCTCCCAATAGACTATAAAAAAGTAAAAGGTGTGCAACTAAAATTACTTTGAAAACGTAAGCAAGGTACACGAAAGGCAATGAAAAAACATCTA
>JAODAL010083864.1:0-11106 GCA_025379985.1 Phyllomedusa bahiana
TACTTTATCAAGGTACCACCAGGGTCAGTACTGGGTCCTCTTCTTTTTAATATGTTTATTAATGATCTCATAGATGGCATACAGGGAAGAAGAGTAGTGATGAGCGATTACGTCGACTATCGTCATCGGATCGATAGTCGATATAGTCAATTATCATGCCGATATCCGATAGTGGATAACAGATTATCGCCGATGACCATTAAAGTCTATGGGAGAGGAACAACACCTTCATTCTTACACCCAACAAGGCTGGGAAGCGGAATTAACATCCACAACATAAAATGGATACGTGCTACATCTTAGACAAGACAATTAGGCAATAAGAGTCACAGAAAAGAACTCACAGACCATTCACTATCCCTGTCTTGTACCACAGCATGACCATTAAATCTGCATGACCCACAAATTAAAAAGTGCCAGAAGGCAGTATGATTTGAACCATCATTTTAATTGAATTGGACATGGACTATACCTGTCCTGATACGCAGCATGACCCTTAAACCTGTCTGACCCACAGATTAAAAAGGACGGAAAAAGGAGTCTTTCAACACCATTTTTGGGATGGAATCCCACCATGTCTTTGTTTCTCTTTTTTTTATTGTATTAAATGGGTTGTCTCACTACAGGGATTCTAGCTATGTTAAAGATCTTGCAAAAACAAGTCATTTTGCAATATTGTTCCATTACAGTGTCCTACCTATTCCTGTTTTTGAACGCACATCACCCTTGAGCCACTCTTGACAATTGTGAAGAACAAATGTCTGTTAAAAACCACATTTTTTTTTATAATAGGACCTGTAGTATTGTTGCATTCCCCACAGCATGACCCAAAAAAAATTATAAAAATGACTTCTCAGCCACTTTTAAAAAATTTGTGAGGGAGAAATGCCACTCAGAAGCCACATTTCTGTTCCAAAGGACCATGATTATAGCTTTTATCTCACAGCCCCATGACCCCAAAACCAGGGAAAATGCGAAAAATTCTAAAGATAAAGTGAGTAAATGGAAAACGTTTTTTTCATGAAACCTTGGTGTCTTTTACAGTCTACTCACCGCAAAACCAGCAAAATGAACTTTTGGGAACTGAGAATAAAAAATTGCAGTAAGAAATGATCATTTTGAAAAAAGTTTTTTAAGAGGACCAAATTTTTGTTTGGAAGGAATGTGCAGTAGACCAGCAACTAATCGGTGACCTCGGCAATTGGGGCCACAACATCATCAGAGACCCATGCCTGATTCATCTTGATGAAAGTCAAACGATCCACATTATCTGTGGAAAGCCGGATGCGTTTGTCTGTAATGACTCCTCCAGCTGTGCTGAAGGTCCGCTCAATATGACGTTGGCTGCTGGCATGGACCCAAAATCTCTATGGGGGGCGAGCGAGGGTCGGGCCATTCATCCATTCTGGATACCCAGAAGTCGATTGGGTCCGGAACACATCCAAAAACATCGGTGTTGAGACGCAGATAGTCGTGCAACATGATCTTAAGCCGGTCTCTGTGTGTCGTATGTGTGCCCTGCATTACATGCGTTGGTGAGGTGGTAAATAAAGTTTGCCAGAGGTCCCCCATTAGGCTTCTGCCACAATGCCTGCTGCTGCTGCCGTGGCTACTTGGCACTCTACTGCTATCACGTTGCTGACGTTGTTCCACCGTCACATTTGAAGAACGTGAAGCAGACGCAACAGATTCTTAGTTGATCAATCAGCACGGTCTCCCAATTCCTGCATTTTACTTATTTGGGTGGGTGGAAGGAAAGTGCTGAGTTTGTTTTGTACCGGAGATCGAGGAGGGTGGCCACCCCAGTAACTGTTGTTCAGTTTGAGGGCCCCTTAATGCGAGGATCATGTTGGAGGAAATGGAGCATCCAAGCACTCATGTGAGAGATGGAGCCTTGATTTCCCAAGCCTCTGGTTGAGGGGCACTAGCAAACTGATCTTCCTCATCTTCCTCCTCCACTTCAAAATTCGTCCCAAAACCTCTTTTCAAGGCAGTGACGTCGGTTACTTTGGTGTCCAGGAATACCTCTTTCCTCCTCCTCCCCCGCTTCCTCCGGCACAGCTTCAACACACCCCGACTTGCCTCAATGATGCACCCGGGAGAGCTGAGGTGCCGCCTTTGCACTACCCCTGACCCCGAACCACTGCCAGTGAGACGATTGTGAAATTGTAATACTGTCGGGCCTTCTGGATTAGACGGAGAGAAGGGCTCCGTGTCCGCATCTGTGTCTGTCTCCTCCTCCGTTGCTGGTGGGACCTGATGTTTCAGAGTGTCCAACAATCGTTCCAGAACTAAGATCACCACAATGTCATGCTGACAAGGGCATTGTCCGCAATGACCATTTTGGTGGCTTCTTCAAAACTGGCAAGAGGGTGCAACTTTTTCCCACCTGCCCCCTCTGGGTGGCTAAACCCCCCGGGGTCCCACCGCGGCTTGTCAGGCCATTCCCCTTCAAACTGCGTAAGGCATTTTTGCTGCGGGCCAAAAATCGCTGGGCATTGGAGAAAGGGGGGCGAAGCATGCAAGGGCGGAATGTGACTCGAACCTCGACCTTCCTCAGCGGGTTTCCCCAGCCCAATAGTGTTTTTAAAATTTCGGGACAAAAGGGTTCTTGACTTGCCAGAAAGGGGATGTGCCCACCCCTACCGATCTTAAGGCGGCCACAGTTTTCGCCCTTATCGCACACCCCCCTTGCCTGGCAAAATTTTTTTTTTTTTTTTTCTTGTCACCCCCCCACGCTCGGTTTCCTCCGTTGAAGAGCCGCCACAGCTCCTGACCTGTGGGTTGACGGCCCCCAAGACAGTTTAAATTTTTTTCAAAAACGCCTTTTTTCCCTATGGCCCATGTGATGCCCCCAAGGACCCTGCACCATCCCTGCGGTTTTTTAAAAGGGGGTGCGCCGAGCCTGAGATCCACCGTCACCCCCAAAGAGACATCCACCCACTTCACCCAGTGAGCTCTCAAATAGAATAGTCCCCTTTTTTTGGCCCTTACTTCCCATGTGTCTGGTCGATATTTTTCCCCGGACCCAGATGCAGCCCAACCCTTAAAAATTTTAGATGACACTTTGGCTGGCCGGGAAAGGAGGGCTTTTCTGGAAAAGAAATCCTGTTTTGGCATCTGGAAATTGGGGGCCAGAAAGGGGCCATAAAGTGGGGAATCCTCGTGCCAAACCCAACCCGGAAAAGGGCAACTTTTTCCCAAACCCCCAAAAAAGCCTCAATCCCAAAATTTCAGGCTTTTTTTTTTGGGGATGGTTTGGTTAAAGGTTTTTTTTTTCCCCCCAAACCGGGGTAACAAAGGGCTGGCTGTAAAACGGGCCACGTACGGCGTGCGGGTCATCCAACTGGGGGAAAAGGAAAGGGTGGGTTTTTTTGTTTTCCCTGGTGGTCCCTGGGGAAATTTCGGGCAACGGGGAGGCTTAGCAAAGGCTGCCCCTTGATCAGGGCCCTCTGAGAGACAGGGGAAAGCTGAAAAACCGTTTGGGTGGGGGCGGGGAAAGGGGGAAACAAGGTGTGACAGGGGTTGAAGCCCACATGGGTGGGGCCCCTTTTTTGGCCAATGTTCCTTCCTTTTCCCCAACTCATGCTTCGTTTGCATGTAAATTTGACATTTTTGGGGGGGTTTAAACACCTAAGATTTTTTCCCTCTACTAAAGCTTTTTAGGGCAAAGGGGGCTTTGGGGACATCGCTGGGGAATCAAGGCTTCTCGAAAAAGGCCCGGGCTTAAAGGGGCCGGGCCCCTTTTCCCCGGAAGGCGAAAGCGGGGCGTTTTCTGCTGAGGGGGCTGGCAGAATCATCCCCAGTGGACTTCTGCGACCCCCCTCCTTTTTGAGGCAAAACCCGACTGACACTCCCCCCATCTTTCTCTTCCTCATCCAGTATGAAGCCCTCAAGAAAAATTCTGCTGAAAAGCCAGGGTTGGACCCGCAATGTTGTCACCCATCAATCAACACGGGTGACTTCGTCCCCAAATTCTGAAACCCCGGAGCGGGGGCCTACAAGCAACAGACACTGAAAGGGCGTTGCCGACCACCCATTTTTCCCGTTTGCCCGGGTTTCCCTTCCCCCCTCTATGGCATCACGTTGGGGCTCAGAGCAAAAAAAATCACCCTTTGCCCTTTTTATTTTTTGGAAATGCCCCCTGACCCTAACCGCTTTTTGTCAAAAAAGAGGTCTTCAAAAAGGGAAATTATCCACAGTGGTGGGTACAGGAGTTGAAAATTCGGGCTCCCTTTCTTCGGGGCTGGGCTCCTTTCCCAGGCGCGGGGATAAACAGCTGCAGCACTGATTTGAAACCCCCACCCTATACACTTGTGCTGGCACTCTGTGAGTGCCCAGCCCCCAGCCAAGGAGGCCCCGGGGGCCGCTCCAATTAGCAACAGGGCGGAAACCGGGAATCAAAATTTAAACTCCCTGCAAAGCTGAGTGCTGCGCCTGTAAAATTTTTCCGGGCTGCCTTGTTTTCCCTGAAAATTTTTGTATTGTCTTTTTATTTGGGGTACCTGACCTCGCTTTTTACTTCCCTTTGGGCCGGCCTTCCGGGTTTTTGTACCCCCCCTTCGTTTTGACCTGGGCTTGTTTACGTTTAAACCCTCGGGTTTCTGATTTGGGGCTTTGGCTTCCCCTTTTGGTATTTCCCGGGACTGTCGACTATTCTATTTTCCTAGGCCCCCCGCATTTCTAGCAGCGCCAGGACTGTGCCCAGTTGCCGTTGTTGTCTGGGGCAGCACGAAAAGGGAAAGGCGGGGATGGGGGCCCGGGGTTTTCCAGCCGGGCTCACGACCCCCCCTTGTGACTTTTTCAAAAGCCCTAACCGTTACTGCCTACCCTCACTATAAACCCCCATACACTATGGAAAGCAGTTTGCAGGGGCTTCCCCCAGGTAGCCCCGGATTTTGGCGCTGGGGGTAAAAACACGGGACCCTCCCCCAAGGCAGGTCCCTGCACTCCCTTCCCCCCCTTGGAGCCCCCAAAAGCCATTTCCCCTTAACATGTTCTCGGGTAACGGGAACCCTTTGTGGCTTTTAGAGAGGGTTTCCCCTTTATTTTGGGCCCCCCCCCAAAAAAACCCTGGGGAAAATGGGGAGCAAAGAGTGGGAAGGGTTTTTATTCCCACTTAAAGGGGCCCCCCCCAGATTTGGCATTTTCATTCCCGGGGCCAAAACCCGCCGAACTGCCCTTCGTGGCCCGGGGTTTTTTTTGCCGTTTTAAGGGGAATTTTTTGTTTCCCCCAGATGGGGGAAGCTGGGGCCGAGGCTCACGACCCCCTTTAAGCAGGGTAAAAAGACGGTGGGGGAATTTTGCTCAAATTTTCCCGTCGCGGGTTGTTTCCTTCGGTGGAACACCGACCCCCTCTCAGACCCCAGTTTAGTTTGGGGTTGGGCCGATCATGTAAGGATTTTTTGGGGCTTACCCAACCCCGGGTTACGTTAGATGGGGCCAGGGCACTAGCCATTCATCGGGACAACTTTTAGGAAAGATGTGGGGAAAAGGGTTTTTCCTCTCCGGGGGTCCCACCATGGTCACCTCTGAACCCGGGGGTTCCCGAGAAAACCCAAGGGCCCATAAAGGGGGGGCTTTCCCCGGACGGCGCTGGACTGTAATACCCGTCCCCCCGGGGGGTTAAATGCTTCACGTGGCAAGAGGGAAAACCCCCAAATTGGGGAGGGGCCCCAAACGAAGCCCAAAAAAAAAAACCCCACCCGCCTGGGTTTGGTCACCCGGGAAATCACCTAGGCGACCAGGATTTCCCTATCATGCCCACAAAAATTTTGCTGCTCCCATTAAGTTTTCATTTTGGGGCCTCTCGGGTTCGGGATTTGCTTTTGTAAATTCTGGATCAGCTTTTAATTTTTTTTTGATGCGTCTTTCGTCAAACATTTGGGCCCCACCTTGGAGACCGCTATCTGAAATCTCTACGGGGTTTTTGGGTATTACTTTCCCCTCCACTACTAGGGCAACCCAAACCAACATTGTCCCCCCTGAGCTGGAGAAAGGTGGTCCCATCCATACATCCGAAAAGGTAAATTTTATTTATTTGGAGGGGGTTTCCCCCGTTTGGTTTTGGGGCCCGCCCGGCTTTAAAAACATAACCCAAATGTTTGCCCGGAATTCAGGTGAATTAGTCAAGTGGGGACAACTGTTTGACAGATGTCTCCCTACCCTACTGGGGAATACGGGGGGGACAGATTTCCCGGGTTTTTATCCGTGACTTTTCTGCAGGATTTTCCAAAACAGTCGGGGATAAATCCCCCTCATAATCTTACACTGTGCCCCTTGAATAGGCCCCGGGGTGAGGTTTTCCCAAGGGGGGAAATATAATCGTCTTTCCCCAAAAGATTTTTCAATAAACAAATAATTGCAGAAAGCTTACAGAAGGGGCATATCCGACCTTTGGGTCCCCCCATGGGTGCAGGGTTTTTTTTTTTGTAGGAAAAAATGATGGGCCTCCGCCATCATAATTACCCCAACAAAAAAATAAGGAAAAAAAAAAATACCCCTTACCCTTTATCCCGGGTCTTTTTTCAACCAAACCCCGGGGGGGAAAATGGGGGTTTTAAGGGGGGACCTTAGAGGGCCATAACCTCAAACCCTATCCGAGAAAGGGGGTGATTTAAAACCGCGTTTAACACCCGGGAAGGGCCCTTTTAGTATCTTGGGGTCCGTTCGGTTTTTGTAAAAGCCCCGCGGGTTCCAGAACCGGGGAATATTTTTTTCCCTAACTTATCGGTTTTTTTGTATGGTCATTTAACCGGATAAAATTTTTTAAACTATTCGGGAAAATGGTCCCTCCCACTAAAAAACCCTAAAACAGGGATTTCAAATCCTAAAAAAATAGTTTTTTTTTGTCAAGCTTTAAAAATTTTTTTTTGGGGGGCAAACCTTTTTTTGGGACATCCTGACTCCTAACTCATTCCCTAGGGCCCCCGGGAAAATTCCCGGCCTTCTCGTTTGGGGCCCCCCCCTTCATCTCTGAAGGGCCCCACAATTTTTTTTTTTTTTAAAAATAAATTTATAACATATAATCAAAAATTTAAAAAATTTTTAAATAAATGCAATATGCAAGCAACATAATTTCAAAAAAAGGTAATAACTATCATAAACAATTATGAAAGTGCAAAAAGGGGAACCCCTTTAAAAATTTTTTAAACCGATGCTTTCCCCTTTTTTTGGAAATTTTCCCCCACACCCTCTGCATCATCAGCCCAAATTTCGGGGACACCCGAAATAAAACAAATATAACCTCTAAGAAAAATATGAACAATCCCCTTAACATTTCCCCCCCTTCCCGTTTAAACAAAACATTTTTCGAGCAACATAAAGTTTCCTTCAAACAAAAATATAAATAACCAACCCAGAACTTTTTTTTTTTTCTTTTTTACAAGGTTTAACCCCCAAATCACCAACCCAAGTCAGGAAAAACCATACCCCGTCCCCGCCCCTGTGTTTAAAGGCCTGAGGGGGGTGTGAGGACATCCTGTGATATTGACCCGTACCCAAACCCGATGGGGATGGGCTCAGTACTGCCACAACCGGGGGCCCAGGGCACTGCTCATTTTTCCCCCATCCTCCCCTTATGTAGCTCCCTACTGGGAGGGGACCCTGCAGGGTGAGCCCCATTGTCTTTTTGTCGGGTTAAATGCCCCACCTTTCCCCCAGAATCTCCAGACCTGGGCAAAATCTCTCTAAGGTTTAGCATGTGTATTTGAAAAATTGGTTTCCCGCGTCTGCAAAAGCTAACACTTTCTTTCGTTTTTAACAGATCAATGTTGGCAATCTGTAGCCTTTCTGTGTGGGTAAATTTTTTCTATCTGAGAATTTCCAGCTTGAAAAGTAATGCAACAGGGTTGGGAAGGGTTCGTTTTACCCCCTTTTAACGACAAAGAACCCCTCCCCCGAAAATGTATCCAAAGGAGACCTTGGAAAGGGGCCCCTTTAGGAGGCGCAGCACACATATAACAGGTTAATACTTAAAACATGTTTTTTAAATCAGGGGAATTAAACCCCCCTTTAAACTTCTCCCCCTTTAGACCGGGGGGCGCCTTTATCGCTCCAAATTTTACACCCCAAAAAAAGAAAAAAAAAAAAAATTTTTTTTTTTCACCTACTAGCTTTCATTAAAATTGGTGGGAAAAATGTTGGGTTAAAAACACCACCAGGGGGGAATAACTGACTTGACCCAGGGCTTTTCCTTTTGAACTAAGTTTTCCCCAGCTTCCTAATCCAATTTCCTCTGCACTTGTCCCCCGGACAACATCCCAGCTTTTCCGGGGGTTTATGCCTCATTGAACTTAACACCGAGCACCGAATGGAAATTTTCTTCTAATGCCCAACCCAACTACCCTTTTTACTGGGCCCCAAAACACTTGAAACCCGACATTTTTTTGCCATTTTACTTTTTAAAGGGAATGCCCCCCAGAAGATGTTAATTTTGGAGCTTGGGTCTGGGGGAGGTCAGCAAAGTTTTTCCGCAAAAATACACCCATCTTTCCCTTACCAAAAACCTTTAGCTTTCCCCCTCTTTTCCCAAAATGATGCCCTGATCAATTTATTTTCTACGACATGCATAACATTCCATTCCTAAAAAACCAGGGGAGGGGGGGGGCACCCCTGCCCAACCCTAGGACTCTAATTTTCCCCCCAGTCTGGGAAACCCCTTTGACCAGGGTTTTTTCTGCTGATTTGTGTACAAAAGTTTTTAAAAGGCATTAGTAAAAAGGGGCCCGGGAAAACCCCAAAACATTTGACTGGGAAATAAAAGGAGGTTTAAAAACCTTCCAAAAAGCCTTTTTAAAGTCCACAACAGGACAGCAACTTTCCCGTTCCCCCGCAGACTCCCATAACTATCTCTAAAACAAATGAGGTTTCCCCCCATAGAACTTCCCCGGGACCTTTCGCCAAAACCTGCTCCTCCCCGTACTACCTAGCGATGACAAAGGGGTCATACTTTAGCAAGCACTTGGGGAAAAACCTTGTAGTCCCGGTGTTTAATAAGGTTATAGGGGCCCCCTTTTTTTAATCCGGGTTTTCACCTTTCTTAAAAATCAAAAAACTACTCCCCCCCTTCATGGGGTCACAAACTCCCTTTTTTTGCCAATTTTGGGGATAAAAACTGCAAACAATCTGTGCCCAAAAGAAACCCCAAAAAAGTAATAAAATTCTACAGGAACCCTTTTCCCGGGGCCCGGGGGGCTTGTTTTCCCCCCATGGACTAAAAAAACATCTGACCTCGGCTACTGTATATCACGGGGAAAAACACTGCAAAGTCCTCCGATGCAAAGGTGTTTGCAAGGGGCCCCCATTACCTCTTTCTCCACTCAGGAAACTCCCTTTTTTGGTGCTAAAAGATCCAAAAAAAAAGAAAAATTTTTTTTTTTTTTTTTACTTCCTCCCAAATTTGCCGACCCCTCACCTCTGAGCCTCTGCTTTTTTTTAAAAACCCCGAAAGGTGAATTTTGGGCGCAATTTTTTTAAAAAAAAAACCCCCCCTGAGCAGCGCTCATTTCCCCCTCCGGACTTTAAGTTTTTTCCTGTACACCCAAATTTTTTTTGCCCCCCCTTCAGGACACTGAACCTCTTCCCGGGTTGGGAGATCTCAGTTGGTTCCCAGGGGGTTTTCGAAATACTAAAAAGTAAATTTAATTGTAATTTTTTTTCTTAGTTTTGGCCCCCTGAATTTAATGACTAAGAAAAGGGGCCCTAGATGCTTTTTAAAACTTTAAACAGTGTTTTGGGAAACACTCCCCGTTTGATTCCAAACTGGGTCACAGCAAACCCTTTTTCGTTGAGGTTTTAAGCTTCTGTATTGGGGGCAGGGGGGCCTTTGGGCTCAGGTCCGCAAAAATTGACTTTAAACCCTTTGCCCTTGTTCCTTTTTTTTCACGAAATTTTTCCCCAGCGAAAAGAATTATGATTTTTAGAACCGGGGTTGTTGCTATTAAGTGGGCCCCTTTGGGGGAAAGGGGCCACTTCCTCCGGGGCCCAGCATCCGGCACGTCCCCAAAGGGTCATAAGAATCTTACCTTTTTTTGAGAGGGTAAAAGGGTTTAAAACCTTTTCAGGCCGTTGGGGAATTTTTTTTTACGCCTTTAACTTTGGTTTTTTCTTTCAGACCTGGGTTTGAAAATGGAAGGCTGAAGCTCATCTAGAAGCTTCGTGCCACCACGCATCTCAGGGGGGTCCCCCAAATTTTCCCCAAAGGAGACTGGGGCTCGCTATTTCCCTTTTAGCCCCTGAATTAGCCCACCAGGAAATAGACCTCTAACTGTCCTATTTTAAAGGGCTTTTTCCCCACTCAGTTTTTGGCACAATTTTAAAAAATTTCATGATTCTGTGTTTCTGGGCATCCTGGAGTGTCTGGCACAAAAAAACGTATTTCTCAATTACGGTGGCCCATTGCCCCGTATTTTTGGCCTATTTGGATCTTGTGAAACTGCGCCAGGGAAAGGGGGCCCGAACTCGTCCTCCTGGGGAACTTTTTCCCCCCACCATACCTGAACATCCATACCCATATCTCCAGGGGGTTTTAGACAGACCTTTCCCCTTTAGGGGCAAAACAGTTTTTGGGGGTAGGGACGTTTCAGCAAAAAGTCCATCTTTTTCTTTTAAGGGGGTACCGTTTCCCAAAAACTCGCTGAACCTTTGTCAAACACATTGTCAAACTTCATGGTTACCCAAAAATATCGTTTTGGACAAGGGTTTATTTTGTTTCCGTTTTGGGGAGCCCTTTGCAAGGGCCGGGTACACCCCGCCTTTCCCTTTTGCCTTCCACCCCGAGCTTATGGCAACAGAAGGGGAAATCAAAATTTAAACAAAAACTCCTTTTTATTTTCTGATCACAGTAGACTGGTAAAATACTTACCGTTGTTGAATTTTTCCATTAACAACAGGATATAGCCCCGTCGGGGGCCTCACCATTTTACTGTAATTATGTTTTTACCCTAATGCTCATTTTTTCCCTGGCTACCGATCACAGTGGGGTGGATGTTATCATTAAAATCCCGTGCACACGGCCCAATTCAAAGAATTGGTTCATACCCAGAAATCCCAAAAAAAATTTTGATAACGGGGTCTTTGTTCTAGGGGGTTTGCGTTGGGGGTAAA
>JAODAL010083865.1:0-11106 GCA_025379985.1 Phyllomedusa bahiana
TAAAAACCCATCCATCTTACATATTCCTGCAGTTTCCTGGACTTTTTGGCAAGTATGGCTGATACAGAGGGACTGGGGACACTGGCAGGCATCATCTTTTTGCATTGACCTCCAAGCATGCTGCCTACACCACACCTGTGTACAATTTATTGTTCCCTGGTATCAGCTGTTCCAGGTTGTGTAGAGGCCGACGATAGTGCTCGCCAAGGTAGCGATTGTCAGTAGGTGCCCATGATCCCTACTATAATTGTAAAGATAAATGAATGTACTCAATATCTGTGGCATCAGTACAAGAGAATCTAAGAGGAGTAGTGGTCTGTCACTTTATGGGGGTCTCAGCTCCATGGGGACCACACATGGTCAGGGACAGGGTGCCTGGGCTGCTCAGCGGTTGGGTACGACTACAGAACTAGCCTCTCTCATACAGTTGAGAGTTTAGCTATAATATATCAATGCAGACAATGCTCTGTGAGCTAAACACATCAGCAGCACAAAACATTGTGATCCTGGCCACAAGGCTGATTGCAGCGGTGTAACTTGAAGCCTCTGGGCCCTAGTGCAAAAAGTGACTATGACTACGATGTGCCACTTACAATGCTGGAGTCTCCTTATGTGGCAGGAGGGCTTTTGGGGCCCCTCAGGCTGCAGGGGCCCAGTAACTACTGCTACACCCCTAGCCGATGGCTTTTTCCTACTGTTACACTGCAGCAAACTCTCAGATGCAAACAAGACAGCAAGCAGATAGCAGCCCAGCATCATTACATCTAGGTACAGCAGTGCGGCCCTTATAGCTGTGCCCGGACTATCACCAGTGCCAGTTCTAGGAGCGAATACCCTGCCATTTAACCCCTTAACTGCTGCAATCACAAAGGCCCTCGGCCCCCTGAACGGCCTGATCATAGGAGGCGGCGCTATTCGGTTACAGATCTTTCCCAGTGACACAAATGGTAGAAAAAACAAGCATGATTTTAATGGCAGCAATGACAGAGTTCACTCTTGTTGCTTAAAGACATATAAAAAAAAATCCCCCAAAATTTTGGGGTTTTTTCTCCGTTAAAACTAAAAGTTTTTTAAGAATTCTCGGTTCCCACGCAGAGGTCCTTGGGCATGGGGACAAGAAGGGGGCTAAAAGGGTTTCAAGTAAATTGAGCTTTATTACTGTACAACTTTGTAAAAAGACTTTTGTTTTTCAAGTCCGCACTACTTTATTTCTTGCTGGGCGTGGAAAAGGGGAAACAACATTTTTGGGAAATGGTGGGAAGAAACCCAAAAACTGACCACTTAAGAGGGTTTTTTTACAAATTTTTTCCATTTTAGACAACAAATAAAAAGGGAACTAAAAAGGGCCTGGAATCCAGACTGAATCATAGGGCATAAAAACCCAAAAATTTTTTCCCGCTGAGAAGTAAATAATTTAAAGGGCCCGTCTAGACAATGCTCTGTAGGAAAAAATTTGGGTACCAGACTGATACATTGGACATAACAATTCTGCTCTCAAAACGTAATAACAAATTTTACCAGTCTAGACAAGCTCCGTGAGCTAAACAGCCTGGACTCCCGATAATAAATAGTACATGCTAGTCCCGCCTTTCTGGAAAAAAGGGAATTGTATCAAGTGAGAAAATGCTCTGGAACAAAAAAGCCTGGAAATCCAGACGAAACAAATTGTACATAGCTTTCCTGGGTCTCAAATGTTCAGGTTTTAATTCAATTTTAAAACCCGTGTAGACAATGCTCTGTGAACCCAAAAAAGCCGGATTTTAGACAAAATATTTTAACATAGCTAGTTTCCCGCTCTCAGCGTGCATACAATTGAAACCAGGTAGCCCCAAGCTCTGTGAGCAAAAAAGCCTGGATTCCAGAAGGATACACTAAATACAGCTATACTGCCCTTTTAACTAAGAAGTGAAAACAACTGTATCCAACTAAAACAATGCCTTTAAACCCCCACCACTGGAAAATTTCCCGACCGACACAATTTTACAAAGCTAGAACTGCTCTCTTCGAAATTGAAATACAATTGTATCCAGTGTAGACAAATGCTTTTGGAACTAAAAAAAACCTGGGCCCAGACTCCTGCTTGTCATAACACACTGCTTTTCCCCCTTTTAGATATAATTACATCCCATTGGGGGGACCAAAAATCTGTGAGCTAAGGGCCGCAGACTTTATACCTGTTACCCTGCCTGAACAATGAGAATTTTTTCCTGCCCCAAAAGGTTTACCCCCACAGAGAATTTCCAAATGGACACAACTGTAACCCCAAACCCCCCACCCGTTAAAAAAAACTATCAATGGGGTTTTTACTCTTTTAATTTCAAAGTTTCACAAAATTTCCACTGACAGGAAACAGAGAAAAATAAAAAACCCAAAATTAAAAAAACAAAGTAAAAATTTGAAAGGGTTTAGAAAATTTTTTTTTTAATTTACAGAATTAAGGGTTTATTTAATAAAAAACCTAGAATCTTTTCCCCACAGGGGTGGGACCAAATAGGGGGCTTTCCCGCCCCGGTTTTATAAACTTTTTCAAAAACCCTACCCTCCCAGGGGGGTAAAGCCAACCCCAAATTAATTAAAGGGGTGGGCGGAAAAGGGGCCCTAGAGGGGGCACCCGAAACCCCATATTTGTGCCCGGGGCCCTTCCTTCTCGGGATCAGTTTTTTGGGGCCCCAAGGTTCGGACCCCCCCAAACCCGGGCATGGCCTAAACCTAAATATTAAAGGGGAAAACCCCCACCACCCAAATTCCCCCCCCCAAATCCCCAAAAACACCCCCAAAGCCAAAGTGGGAGCCTCATGACATCCGGCAGCACAACTCCACTGTTAAAATGGGGGCACACCCAAACATTGTTCCATAGGCCCAGGGGTGAAAGCATCCCCGTGCCCCAGTACACCCCGGGCAAAGACCCGCCAGCTGGGATTTTTCGGAAAAATCCCCTCCCCGCAAACACGTGTAGGCCAACTTCTCAAAGACGGCGACCTGCAGAAAAGAGAGACAAAAATAAATACAAAAACATTTTTCCCCCTAAAGAGTGGGATTACCCCCCTTTCCCGAAATAAATCTTTGCTTTTGGAGACTCTGCTCCTTTCCCCTATTTAAACTTTTCAAATTTTTTGGTTTCCCCCCATGGGATCAGTCCCCTATCTCCTTTAAAATACTCTGTTTCGGTGGGACTCTTTCCCTTTAAAATTTCCCCTATTAAATCTCCAAACTATGTTTTGTCCCCCTTTGGGGTTTATTCCCCCGTATCTCCTGAAAAAACCCCTGTGCTTCGGTGGGGCCTGCTCCTTCCACTATGAAAATCTCCCAAACTAGGGTTTTCCCCATGGGTCAGTCCCACGTATCTCCTGAAATAAATCTGTCTTTTGTGAGACCTTTTGCTGGGTTCCACCCATGAACTCTCCAAAACTATGTTCTCCCCCTGGGGGCAGTCCACTTAAACTCCTGAAAAAAACACTGTCTTTTGTGAGACTCTGCTCCTTACACTAAGAAAAAACCCCAATTTTTTTCTCCCCTTTTTCCTTCCCCGGTAATGTATCTTTTCCGAAATACCTGTGCTTCGGTGGGACCCTCCTTTTTTCCAAATATGAAACTCTCAATCTATGTTCTCCCCCATTGGGGCAGTTTCCCCGTAATCTCCTGAAAAAATCTGTGCTTCCCGTGAAAACTCTCGCTTCCCCCTATAAACTCCCCAATTTAATTTTTTCCCCCCCGGGGATCAGGGCCACTATCTCCTGAAATACCCCTGTGCTTCTGTAGACTTTTGCTCCTTAAAAACAATGAAAAAACCAAATTTTTGTTTCCCCCCATTGGGGTCAAAACATGTTCTCCTAAAAAAAACCTGTGCTTCGGGGGGAAATTGCCCCCTTTCCCCTAAAGAAACCCTCAATCTAAATTTTTCCCATTTGGGGTCCTCCCCCCTATCTCCTAAATACTCTGTCTTCAGGGGACTCTGCTCCTTCTTTCCCCTGACCCCTTCAATTTTTGTTCTCCCCAACCCGGTTATTCCACAACCTCCTTAAAAAAACCTGGCTTTGGGGAAAACTCTGCTCCTTTCCCCAAAAAAAACTCCATTTTAGTTTTTCCTCTCCCCTGGGATCAAATTTCAGGTAAAAACCTGAAATAAATTGGCTGAAAGGAACCTTATAGTTGTAAATCCTACCTTATAGCAGAATTTGAAGATTCTAAAATGAATAAGTTACCGCCTCAAATTCGTGGCACTGCCCTGAAATACTTTGTGCTGCTGTCAATCAATATTTCTTCTGTCACCTAACTCTGAGTTCTACTTTACTAACCAAAATCCTGGAGAGATATTTGAGGAATGACTTCGATATCTTT
This sequence comes from Phyllomedusa bahiana, assembly GCA_025379985.1. Lineage (NCBI taxonomy): Eukaryota > Metazoa > Chordata > Amphibia > Anura > Hylidae > Phyllomedusa > Phyllomedusa bahiana. The sequence goes on from JAODAL010083865.1 coordinate 4,339, forward strand.
ACGCCCTCACCTGAGGTCACACGAACGATCTCTCTGGATTATTGGAAATAGAAATTCCAATGTTCTGGAAAAATAAGAAACAATCCCCTCATCTGAGGATCCAGTTCTAGGCTATTGGAATGTGACCATTTCCAGGGCTATTTTGGGGGTCCCCTATGGTACCCATCAGAGCAATGAAAAGGATTATATGCAGTGTGCGCTGCCTCTTACCTTATAGACGGGGTCACAGTCCGGTTCTGTGAGCTCCAGAACATGATCTAGATCCTGCTGGAGGATGAAGCACGTCCCGTCCCCTGGAAAAAGAATATCACCGCTAAGGCAAGGTCAAAAGGGGTAACGTTCCTCATTAGGGAGAGGCACCCTGCAGGTGTGTGGAGACCTATACACCATTAGTTGCTTCTCTGAAATTTAAATATATTCTAAAGGGCTCAGGGAAGTATAGGACTCATATTGGATGCAGAGTTCTTTAAGTAACATCTGACTCAATGAGCAATATGAATGGGATTAGAGCCAACCAGTTATTCATCCGCACCAATGTTTGGGTGTTCCCATCATCAAGTGGGATATGGTTGCGGGGTGAGAGGTTTCCCGGGGGGGTAACATTCCTCATTAGGAAGAGGCACCATGTCAGTGTGCGGAGACTTAATGGTGTATAAGTCTTTACACACCTACATGGTGCTTCTCCCTAACGAGGAGCGTTACCCCTTTCGGGGTAGCTCGAAAGGGGTATCCTACTTGCAGGAGATGGAACAGCTCGAACAGTTTGTCTGCAGATAAATAACCTTGGCTTAAACCCCATTCCATTGCCTTTGACAGATTTTTCGGGAACGTGATTCATACTAGGAACGGTTTACGGGGGTGAGAGAAACTACAACTCCCATATGCCCATGTTATGTTATATAAATCATGATGGAGCTGTATTTTCCCCAAAATGGGGGCCCCGCGTTTGAAACCATGCCTGGGGGTGTTTAAAAAAGGGGTAACTTCCCTTTGGGGAGAATCACTTGTCAGTGTGGGAGACTTAAGGGATAAGTCTTACAAAAAACAATCATTCTTCCCTTAACAAGGAGGTACCCCTTTTGTGCCCCTAAAATCTCTAAAAAAAGGCGGCGGGTGAAAGACTTTAGGGGGTTTTTCGAAGGGAAAGCTGATGGGAGTTGTTAGAGACTTATACACCATTAAGTCTCCGCACACTGACATAGTGATTCCCAAGAGGGAAAGTTCCCCTTTTGCTACCCCCAAAACAGTGGGGTTTTTAAACTGCGGCCCCCCAGTGGTGGAAAAAAATACAACTACCCCTCATGCTTTTTCCCTAATTAAAACATGATGGGGTTTATTTTTCCCCACCCTGTAACATTCCTAGTATTGGGTCAGGTTCCTGAAAAAACATTTACTAAGAGCAATGTATTTGGGGTTTTAAACCAAACCCGGGTTTTTCCTGCAGACAATTTTTCCCACTGTTCCCCCTTTTCCCTCAATAGGATACCCCCTTTTGAGTTTCCCCGAAAAAAGGGGCAACGTCCCCGTTTAAAGGGGAAAAACACCATGTAGGTGTGTAGAGACTTATACACCAGTGAATCTCCACACACCCACATGGTGCTTTTTCTTAATGAGGAGCATTTCCCCTTTCGAGCTGCCCCTAAAGTCTCTAGGATACTGGTTGGCTGGGTGAAAGATTTTCAGGGGGGGGGTATTGCTCTCATTTTGATGGGCAACACCTGAAAACTTATTGCAAAATAATAAGGGTTTGGTTTAATCCCACCACATGCAAACTCGTGATCGGATGCGACTTGAGGGGAATTTACTTCAAGGTGGCGCGCAGAGTCCCTAGTTCTTTCCAAGAGTTTTCTGAATAAGACAAGGTCATAATTTAGTAATGTGCAGAACAGTAGCACCAAAATAATAAGGTGTTCGGGTTACTCCGGCGGGCATGCTTACCGTGACTGGCGATAAAACCTTCCCTGAACGGCGTCAGCGATAAAACCGGAGCTCCCGACTTGGACACGGTGTGTACGGGGACTCTGAGGAGATAGGAGAAGTGATAATGTGCCACCCGTGTGGCAGCGCCATCTTATGGCTTGGGTACAGGGGTCTGGGATGTCTGAGGGTGCACTTACTTTGTGTTTCTGATGTCCAGCTGGTAGATGGCCCCATCCTGACTTCCTCCGACGATGTTGACGCTGGACAGGAAAGCGCAGCAATTAAACGCATCGGCGCCGTCGAAGGTGAAGACCTGCAAAGGAGCGAAGGACATACGGTGACGCTCCGACCAATCAATGCGTGTGCGGCAGGAGAGCCAAAAATGGGGGCACCAACTCAAAGTGCATAGGAACCAATCAGAGCTCAGCTTTCATGTCTCACGCTGCTCCGATTGGTTGCTTTGGGCAGTAGAGAGCGTCCTGATCCACGAGGACCATTTTACTGTAGCAGGAAACCCTCCTTGTAGCGTCCGCCATATTGGGCCGCGTATAAGAAGCCCACACCCCTGGGAGCAGTCACTTACAGACCGGCGGCTGTGCAGGCTCACGCCCTCCAGCTTCTTGTCCTCTCTCGCCAGAAGCAATAACTTCCCTTCGGTCCCGATCTCCCGGTCACCTGCAGCCAAAAGAGAGACACTGATGATTTACATAGAGACAGCAGCGGCGACACCTACAGCGGGGAGCGACTCCTATCCCCGTCACCCCCGACCACAGCCTGGATAGTACTTTACCTGCCATCTGCAGCACGAGTAAAAATTACTTAAAGGGTTTCTGTTCTATGGGAGTTCCCAGTACAGGGGAGCGCTGTGTTCTCCATTCTTTTCTATGGGATTTTTCCCAGTAACAGGTGAGCGCTGTGTTCTCTCCATTCTGTTCTAATGGGAGTTCCCAGTACAGGGGAGCGCTGTGTTCGGCCATTCTCAGAACTCCCATAGAACAGAATGGAGAGTGACTGTGCAAGCGTGACCAGCTCTCCAGTCTGCTCTGTTACATTCCCAAGATAGGTGTGGGTCCCACCTCTGGGTCCCACACCTATCAGACAAAGATGACATAGCCTAGCAATATGCTATTATTTTCTATTGTGGTAAAACCCCTATAAAGAGGTGTTCCCACCATATACTTCGATGGCATAAAGGGAAAAAACCCCCCACAGTCTCTAGGTAAGTCCCACCTCTCAAATGGGCCCCCAAAGCCCACTCTGAATGCCCGGCAAATCCCCTTGTGCAGAACCATTTTGTTCAAGGAGTTCCAAATAGGGTGAAAAAACAGCCCCCCTGTACTGGAACCCCATAGACCAGAATGGAGAAAACCCCACACCCCCCGTACGGAACTCCCATAGCCAGAAGGAGAACACAGCACTCCCCTGACTGGGAACCCCATTGACCAAAATGGGAAACAGCCTCCCCGACTGGGAACTCCCTAGACCAAATGGAAACACAGCACTCCCCGTACTGGGAACCCCATAGACCCGAAGGGAACATAATCCCCTGTACGGGGAAAACCCATATAACAGAAAAGGGGGAACACAGCGCTATCCTGAAATGGAAACTCCCATAGAACAGAATGGAAACACAGCGCTGCCTATACTGGGAACCCCCCATAGAACAGAAATGGAGAACACAGCCTCCAAGCCCTATACTGGAAATCCCAAAGAACAGAATGGAGAAAACCAGCGCTCCTTTAACTGGGAACTCCCATAGAACGAATGGAGAACACAGCTCCCCCTGTAACTGGAACTGCCATAGAGAGAATGGGAGAGAACACAGCGCTCCCCTGTACTGGGGAATCCCATAGAATAAATGGTGGAACACAACGCCCCCTGTACGGGAACTCCCCATAGAACAGAATGGAGAGACACACAGCGCTCGCCTAACTGGGAAACCCCATAAGGAGAATGGAGAACACAGCGGTCCCCGTACTGGGAACTCCCAAGAACAGAAATGGAGAACACAGCCTCTCCCCTGTACTGTGATCTGCCATAGAGGAGAATGGAGAGAACACAGCGCTCCCCTGTACTGGGAACTCCCATAGAATAAAATGGTGAACACAGCGCTCCCCTGTACTGGGAACTCCCATAGAACAGAATGGAGAGAACACAGCGCTCCTCTGTACTGGGAACTCCCATAGAATAAAATGGACAGTCAGGCGCAAGTGGGACCCTCTCCATTCCCAAGATAGGTGCGGGTCCCAGAGGTGGGATCTGCACCTATCAGACTTTGATGGCGGGAGCTCCCCTTTAAGGACCGTTTGTGGACCGAAAACAATAGGAATTAATACTCCCTCCCGTTCCATGTACACAGCCCTTACACAGACCTATATGTTTTAAAGACTAACAAACCTCTGCCTCTCAACGCCTTACAAGGCTCCGCCCACAGCGCCCTTATCTTGTAGGCCAAGCCTATGTAGTCTCAGCTTGTTATTTGTTACCCCTCCATCTTCGCCTTATACTTACTTGGGGTTCTTTCTGGGGTCCCCATGTCCAGAGCATTATCAGCGACACCTATGGCGATCCCATTAATGGCGGCTCCGCAGTCGGCCACCACAGCCAGGCACGTGGATTTCCCGCAGTCCCACAATCTAGCCGTACCATCCCGGGAACAGGACAGGACGTTTCTGCCCCGATCGACCACGGCCAAATCCAGAATCCCTGGGGGCAGAACACATCAGATCCCGCAGAGGCAGGTAACCCTGAGACTGCGCCAAGTGCAGGGGGCACCTACCTCCTTAATGTCCCTTAAAAGTCACTGGGCAGCTGGCGTCTTCCACAGACCAGATCTTCACCTGTGCGTCCATGCCACCACTTAGGACCACCATGCCGGAGGGGAAGAACATGCAGCAGTTTACATCATAGATGTGACCCTCTAGGACTCTCTGTAGAGGACAAGAACCCCCAAAATTCAGTCAAGCCTCAGTGCACCGCGCTAACCACCGCGCTACCTTGCTGCGCTGCGCCAACCACCGCGCCACCCTGCGCTACGCCAACCACCGCTCCACCCTGCGCAGCAGCGCCCACCGCGCCGCCCAGCGCTGCACCGCGCGCACCACCGCGCCCCCCTGCGCTGCACCCGGCGAACCAACGCCCCACCCTGGGCTGCACCGCGCCAACCACCGCGCCACCCTGCGCTGCACCGGGCTAACCACCGCGGCCACCCAGCCTGCACGGCTAACCACGCCACCCCTGCGCTGCACCGGGCTAACCAAAGCCACCCTGCGGCCCGCACCAACCACCGCGCCAACCCTGCGCTGCGCCAAACCACCGCGCCCCCCTGCGCTGCGCCAACCACCGCGCCCAAACCCCGCTCGCGCTAACCCCACGCCACCCGCGCCTAACACCACGCCACCCTGCCCTGCATCGGCTAACCACCGCGCCAACCCCTGCAACGGCTAGCCACGCGCCCCCTGCCTGCAACCGGGTAACCCCCGCGCCCCGCGCTGCACCGGCTAAACCGCCGCCCACCCGCTGCACCGCTAACCACCCCGCCCCCTGCCCCCGCACCGGCTAACCACCACGCCACCTGCTGCGCTGCACCGGGCTAACCACCCACCCTGCGCGCAACCAACCCCCCGCGCCACCCTCGCTGGCCAACCACGCCCAACCCTGCGCTGCGCCAACCACCGCGCCACCCTGCTGCGCGGCGCTAACCACCACGCCACCCTGCTGCGCTAACCACCACGCCACCCTGCGCTGCACCGGGCTAACCACCGCGCCACCCTGCGCTGCACCGGGCTAACCACCGAGCCACCCTGCGCTGCACCGGGCTAACAACCGCGCCACCCTGTGCTGCACCGGGCTAACCCCAGCGCCGCCCTGTGCTGCACCGGGCTAACCACCACACCACCCTGTGCTGCACCGGCTAACCCACCCTGCAAACCCCACTGTGCAACCCCCCACGCCACCCCTGCGCACCGTGCTAAACCCCCTGACCACCCCCGCACCGCCACCGTGCTAACCACCGCACCACCCTGCACCGCACCGTGCTAAGCAACCACTGAGCCACCCTGTGCCACTGTGCTAACCAATAATGGCTCTTCTGTGCCAGAGTGTAGTAGGAGTAGTAAGATGGCAGTGGAGACCTGATCAGAGGTGCCCGCAACTTTGATGACCTATTCTAGCAACTTGCCATCAAGGTCTATGGTGGGAACACCCCATTAAGTTCTCTCCACATGAACTGTATAGAGCCGGGTTCACACAGAAACCACACATTTTCTTTTTTTTTTTTCCATTTAGCTAAAACCAGAATGATTAAAGTATTCAGAAACCAGCATCTTACCCGCGTCTCCCCAGTATTCGTCTGCCAGATCTTCATGGATCCGTCTGTGCTGGTGGAGACCCCGAGACCCCCTCCACTGGAGATATCGAGACATGTGACCTGCAGAGAGCACAAGTATTATGTCAGGCAACAGTAACGGGGTAGGGGAATAGGTACGAGCGGTTTTATCAAGTCTCTTTTTTAACCATGTTTGCCATTTACATTCTGCTTTTAAAATAGATCCAGTGAAGAAATAGGACATTTACTTACTTAACCTGCCGCCACCTGGGATAAGAGTGTACAGCAATGTGCACGCCCACCTAATGAGCTGTGGCTGGAGGACACACATGCTCAGTCACTCCCCCTACAGCCACATCTCTATACAATGATCTCTGTACAATGTAATAAGTGCAACGCCCCCTAATGAGCGAGGCTGAGGACACCAACTCAGTCACTCCCCCACCCATCCACACAAGACTTGTAAAAGTGTATAGCAATGTGCACTCCACCATGAGCTGGGTGGGGACACACTCCCTCCC
>JAODAL010083866.1:0-11105 GCA_025379985.1 Phyllomedusa bahiana
GAACTCCCAAAATACACCCTTACACCAAGGAGGCAGAAGAGCATCTCTGAACGCACAGTACGGCGAACTTTGAGGCAGATGGGCTACAGAAAGCAGAACACCGGTGCCACTCCTTTCAGCTAAGAACAGGAAACTGAGGCTCCAATTTGCCCAAGCTCATCGAAATTGACAGTAGAAGATTGGAAAAACGTTGCCTGGTCTGATGAGTCTCGATTTCTGCTGCGACATTCGGATGGTAGGTCAGAATTTTGGCGTCAACAACATAGAAAGCATGAATCCATCCTGCCTTGTATCAACGGTTTCAGGCTGGTGGTGGTGTGTCATGGTGGGGAATATTTTCTTGGCACTCTTTGGGCCCCTTGGTACCAATTGAGCATCGTTGCAACACCTTGCTGAATCTATGCCACGAAGAATTGAGGCAGTTCTGAAGGCAAAAGGGGGTCCAACCTGTTACTAGCATGGTGTACCTAATAAAGTGGCCGGTGAGTGTATATATATTGTAAGCGGCCACTTAGCTCTGAGACGCCATCTTGGCCCGTCTCGGGGGTTTCTCGCTTGGCTTTTTGGGATCGCCGTCCTTGGTAGGACAATCTTGGCACAAATAACCTTCGAACACTGAGGAATGGTTCAAACTGGCCTCAGCCAGTTTTATTGAGGCACACAATTATAGAAAACACAAATCATAAAAATAAAACCTTGGCCGTCTGGCCTCTAACTATACACAAGATACGTCCCTCACTACCTGTGGACTTGGCCTACTGCCAGCACCACAACCACGTTTTTCCAGCCTCTGCTGGATTCGGCTTCCTGAAGGCAGCCACCTACTTGCCTCAAGCCTCTGGGGGCCAGAGCCCTCTTCCCAGCTCTTCTGTTGCTCCACTCTCAGGTGGTAGACCACGCCCCCCGATCACCTGGAAAGACAGGCTTTTTATAGCCATCCCGAGACTGGCCCAAAACCCGACATGGAACCTGGATACCTGGGACGCGGGAACAGCCACCCACCCATCTGCAGCTGTTCCGAGGAAGCCAACCCATAATGGCTGGATACCAGCCATGCTACATACAGCTGTCAGCAACCTAGTGTTGCTGACAGACAACCATTGGCTCCCCCCACCAAGCCCGGGCTCTTGGTGGCACGTCTCTACCCGGAAGACTCCACCTAGTGGCAGAAACAGGCAACTACTCTTTGCCACTCTGTCACATTTCCCCCCGCTCTGATAAAGCCCGTAGGGCTTTCTCACATTGCCCAGGCTCCCTCCGGGGTCAAAGCTCCTATTTTGGGGCAACGTCTTCCCTACAACCTCAGGGGCAGAGACAAAATGGTCCACATACAACTCAGTTGTGGGCTCATACCATGCACTCAACACACCTTGGGCAACAGACAGTTTACTGCCATTTACTATAGATGTCACCACCCATGCACGCTCTACTACAAGGAGGTCATCACCCACAGCCCGCATGCTGACATTCACAGGGTTACTAATGACAACCCCATTACCAGCGCTATCGGACCTTGTAGATTGTCTACACACACTGGCCATCTTGGCATGGTGCCCACTGGGCAGAGTTTTCCTTATCTTGGGTCTCCCATAAGCAAGAGGCCCCTGGTTTGTCCCAGCAACCATACTAGGGTTACCAGAAGTTGTAAGAACAGCACACTTCTCAGGGTCTCTATCTACCATGGCCACTCCTCCTTAGACAACCTGGTGCCTCCGAGCTCCCTCAGAGTCACCATATTGATGCTGAGCATAGTGCAGACACCTGATCCACATAGCACAGGGTGGACCAGAACTCCCAAACTCAAGTGATCCAACAGCCTAAACCTCCCTTTGTAGCTAGGATTACAGGTGCTTGCCACAGCACCCGGCCATCCTCCTTGTGATCTTCCCACTTAGACACAAAATTGGCTGTGTTCACATTAGGCAACTCAGTGACACGTTTAACATCAATAGCTCTAGCAGGTATCTGGCTGCAAATGGCCCCCACCTGTAGGTCGCCACAAACCACAGAACACACTACCTCTGTGATATGGTTACTACTGTCCTCCATAACCTCTGGGGAGAATTTATCAGCTGCCTCAGAACCAGGCACTTCTTTACCATCTGGAGATTTAAACCCACTCACCTGACCCTCACTAGGGTTCCAGCCTACACCCAGCTCTGTGGGGTCCAGCAGCTCACTCCTACCATCACTGCAGTCTTTATGACCATGGCAGAAAAAGCTACTGGCAATACAGCAACCACTGGAGCAAAAGGAATCCGTAGTACTACAGAGCTCAGCACATGTTCTCTTTGCACAGGCATTTTCATCACTATCTGAGGCTGCATTCATGCAGGCATACACCTCAGAGTCCAGACACACCCTCATTAAATTAGTCTCCTCACACATTGTAGGAGAACAAACATCTTCAGGACTTCCAGGCTGCAGACTGAAACATGAAAGCTCCTCTCTGGACCCAACAGCAGTCACCCAGAACTGGTGGCTATCAATCCCTGGGCCCACATTACCTGCAACTTGCAGGCTACAATCAGGTACGCACACTGTGCTGGGGTCACTGGCAGACACACTCACCAACTGGACTCCAGACACTTCACACACAGCTTCAGGGCCCGCACTCTCTGCAACAGACTCCGCATTGTCAATCATGACCTCTAGGGGCACCCTTGGGCTGCTCTTTGATACAGCACCTCTAGACACCTGTTCAGACCTAGCAGTAACTAGAGCTAACTTTGTGATACCGCTCCCCTCTTCCTGCTCAGGTAGTCTGACAGAGCCATTCATTACAGGCCCCTTTTCTGCCTTAGTAACCTTTGCAACCGGCAATATAGTGCAAATGTCCTGAACATAGAGTCCATCAGACTTTTCCAGTCCAAAATACACTGTGTCAGTCTTATCCACTCTCATCTCAGGACTTGGCACAGCATACTCCACAGGGGGCACATCCCAGGAGAAGTCACTTGTTTTCCCCGATGCCTTGGCTGTTGCCCACAAGTGCCCGAAATGGGGGAAGTCTCTACCAAGTAGACACCCGGATTGTAGGTTTTCACAAATCGCCAGGCTATGCATGACAGTCCCACAACAGGTTTCAAAATACATCAGAACGGTCTTACCATATTCTGGACGGGTCTTCACACTGGGTACGATGTCTGGGTGCACCTTGGAGACATCTTGGAGACAGTCCATGTCCACCCACAGTGGGAGATTATCCACCAGTAACCAGTGCATCCGTGGGGACACGTTCTCTGACCTCCGGAACAAAGGACTCTCAGGAACACATCCCGCTCTTTGGCCTTTCCAGCGCAGCGCCTCCTGCTGGATAGTGGCGGTTTCCTGCAGTCGCAGTTTGTTGCCCTTAGTAACGACCGGATCCTGGTATCTTTGCCGTCTGGTCTTCCGGGGACTTTGTTCACCCTTGGGATGGGCCCAGGACCTCTTAGCAACAGGACATCCTTTTGCACACGTTACCCTCTGCAGACATCCAGAACAGAGGTCAGGCTGGTTGCCCCTGGCAACGGAACCTCCAACCACAATCTCTCGGCATTCAGAGGACCGGCTAGGTTTAGTAACAGCCTTTTGCTGGGTGGTCATATGGCGCACCAGCTCAAAAATATCTTCCATAGTAAAAAACAAAATTTTTCCAGGCAGCAAGATAGTCTCTTTACCAGGGTGCATCCCCTGTCTTCACAGAGATAGTCTCTTGCTCCACAGAGTTAACCTCCAGCAGTCCAATGCAAACTGCAGCAGTCCTATGTAAACTGCATTTTCTGCACCACTTTGTGCACAAATCAATCAGTGCCAATATTTGCCCGCATCCGAAGCACCATATGTAAGCGGCCACTTAGCTCTGAGACGCCATCTTGGCCCGTCTCGGGGGTTTCTCGCTTGGCTTTTTGGGATCGCCGTCCTTGGTAGGACAATCTTGGCACAAATAACCTTCGAACACTGAGGAATGGTTCAAACTGGCCTCAGCCAGTTTTATTGAGGCACACAATTATAGAAAACACAAATCATAAAAATAAAACCTTGGCCGTCTGGCCTCTAACTATACACAAGATACGTCCCTCACTACCTGTGGACTTGGCCTACTGCCAGCACAACAACCACGTTTTTCCAGCCTCTGCTGGATTCGGCTTCCTGAAGGCAGCCACCTACTTGCCTCAACCTCTGGGTGCCAGAGCCCTCTTCCAAGCTCTTCTGTTGCTCCACTCTCAGGATGGTAGACCATGCCCCCCGATCACCTGGAAAGACAGGCTTTTTATAGCCATCCCGAGCCTGGCCCAACACCCGACATGGCACCTGGATACCTGGGACGCGGGAACAGCCACCCACCCATCTGCAGCTGTTCCGAGGAAGCCAACCCATAAGGGCTGGATACCAGCCATGCTACATACAGCTGTCAGCAACCTAGTGTTGCTGACAGACAACCATTGGCTCCCCCCACCAACGCCGGGCTCTTGGTGGCATGTCTCTATCCCGAAGACATCCACCTAGTGGCAGAAACAGGCAACTACTCTTTGCCACTCTGTCACAAAATATATATATATATATATATAATATATATATATATATATTATATATAATATATATATATATATATATACAGACCACAAGAGCCTCCTGTATATACAGACGGCACAACACTTTAACCTCGGCAAGCCAGATAGCCCCTCTTTTTTCCTCACTTCGATTTCTTGCTACATTTCAGACTGGAAGACAAGAATGTCAAGGCCAGTGCTCTCTCCCATGCCTTTGATACTGTGGGTTTCAATTTGGCACCTCAAGATATCATCCCTCCTGAACGGTTGGTCCCTGTGGCACCTATCTGTCTACAACAAATTCCTTGGGGAAAAACCTTTGTCCTCCTCCAGCTTGCAGGAAGCAGATTCTCTCCTGGAAGCATACCTTTAAATTGGCTGGTCATCCTTAAGTCGGCAAAATGCTTCCATTGGTCTCCTGACACTACTGATTGTCAACCTTACCCCAGGACACCAAGATGTTTGTGGTGGTCTGTCAAATGTGTCCATGAAAAAGATCCGCACCAGAAACAACAACATATTACGTGGATTACAGTACAGTTCTTTAATAAATAGAGGGTGCTTGAGCTTTCAGCTCTTTCCCATAATGCCTTGTGAAGTACAGTTCTAAGTACTGGGCCAACCAAAATCCCAAAACCGACCAAGCCAAAAATCATGGTACGGACGGTACCGTCGGATTTCCAATAGCATTTTAACATTGCCATGTAGACATAGAATTTTACTAAGCATTGTTAGAAGCAATATGCTATCTGCATTTTGACTACATCCAGGTTGCTAGAAATGTTTGCAGTGGGGAAATGTTTATATTGTCAATATTCACAGAAAACTAAAATAATAATTGAAGCAATCGATAACAAAAATCACAAACATCATAAAATTGCATAATTTATTAACTGTATTGGTCTTCTTCATGCGATATGCATTGTGTAATCTAGGCTGTTGTGAGGAAAATTGACCCCCAGCTTACACATGTGACTAGGAAGCAATCAATCAAGCAAAAGGCATGTCCCCAATTTTAGATGCAAGGCCTGACTGCTCCCAATCCATCCACAGGAAACAAGCCCAGCAGGGAGTGGAAGCATCAAAGAATTTTCAGTTAATTACGTTAGCACCTGGCCTGGGCTAGAGTACACATGTGCTCCCAGATCTAAGAATTAAAGAGACATAGCAGACACCCAGGTGCCGATATTTCATAAGAAGTTATAGAGTACCGTGCATTAAAGGTCCACCCCAGTTTCATTTTTTTAAATATGAAACATCCCACATGCATAGCTGTCACTCTTGCATTTGTAGGGCACACAGGCAGGGAAAAACTGAAGGCTAGTACAAGGAAAAGAGCAGAAAAGCCAGGTTTGGTACCAAGTCGTAGCTTAGACCACCCGGACCCCACCCGGTTGTGATAGTGCCAAAGGCACAAAGCTGCGGCATTGCCCTGCCGCGATAGGAGACATTGTGGGTACAAAGCCAATACCAGCAGGACCCACGAGGGAGGAGAGTGTAGATCACCCCAGGAGCATGTAAGGTTGTGACAGGGAGTGTGAAGGGGGTGCGACGTGGGATGTCCCAGTACAGTTATAAGTTGATGCACAAGCATCCACACCCAGGGGTAAGGCCACAGAAACCCCCCTATGTGTGCCCAGCACAAAGCCAACCTACGGTAAATAGACACATCTTGCTGCCTCTTTGTCTGTAACCATATCCGTATTTTCACCTCTGACCAATATCTGTATAGTTATACCCCTATGTCTGTAATGTTTGTCTAGTTTGCTCACCAGGCGATTAGATCTTTAAACTTTAATCCTGAGCTGGTCTGTTGTCTTGATCGCCCGATCTCACGTGTTCCTTTTTCTCGGTCTCTAATACATTGCTACCTGGGCTGGTTCCTGGCCTGGTTATAAGTCTGTAATAGACCGGCCTTATAACTAATGAGGAACTTGTGACAGTCTACCTGGCTGTCAGAGTTCTGTTTTACCATTGCGGTCAAACAGATCTCTCCCAGCTGTTCAGGGTTGTGGGCGAGTGGGGTATCCTCTCGCACTCCTTGGGTCTTCCTGTGCCCATGTGTACAGGGGTTAATGGTGAAACCATATCCGGCTGACCTTGCGTATCCCTTTGAGGAGCAAAACGTCATGATACACCCTAAGTCAGGCCGTCGAACCTCGAGTGGGTGCGGGCATTTCCTGACAGCTGTGTTTTGTATAAAACCTGAGTGATTAAGTATGTGAACACTTTAGTAATAGCTGTAATCAAGAAGCTCAGAATCCATCTAATTTATCAAAACATTTTTCTCTCAGTACATTCTGCACATCTGTCCAGTTTCTGCTTTAATAAAAGAAGTAAAGGTACATTTACATAGGGCAGATCTGCTGCAGATTTTCCACAGAAAATATATAGAATAAAACCTGCACCCAAAAATCTGTACCAATTGGGTAGACCCTCGATCTTATGGTGGATTGACACCATTAGAAAGAAATCATTTATCTTCAGAATTTAGCGTGAGTTTTGCCTTCTTATACTAAAGTCAATGTAAAAAAGATACACAGCAAAATCCGCGGCAAATATTAAACACAACCTGCTTTAATTGTTGTGGATTCTTAGAGGTATATTTACAGCAACATTACTGCAGATTTTTCATATACAAATAGAATAAATTATTATTCTGTTCCAAGTTAGCATTATTAGCATGTGTCCTATCTTTAGAATATATATATATATATACAATTATTTGAACCCTTGCTGATTGTGTAAGTTTGTCAACTGACAAATACATGAAGGGTAGCTTAATTTTAACACTGAGAGATAGAATACCAAAAATAAAATTGAGAAAGTCACATTGTATAAATTATATAAATTTATTTGCATTTTGCTGAGAGAAATAAGTATTTGATCCCCTACCAAACAATAAGAGTTCTGGCTCCTGCAGACCAGTTAGATGCTCCTAATCAGCTCTTGCCCTGCAGCTGTCTTAAAAAGTCACCTTTTATAGACTCCTGTCCACAGACTCAATTAAACAGTCAGACTCTAACTTCTACAACATGGGCAAGACCAAAGAGCTTTCTAAGGATGTCAGGGACAAGATCATAGACCCAAAAAAGCTGGAAGGGCTACAATACCAAAAGTAAGATGAAAAAAGGGAAAGGATAACTTTTAAAAGGCAATAGTAAAAAAATTAAAGAAATACAAAATGATGTAAATTGACATCGTCTGTTGCCCCCAGAAAAAATCTCACCCCCGGGGGTACCTTGACAGGGAAGGTGGATCACCCAAAACACACGGGGGGAACTTGTTAAGCCCCAAAGCGTGGGACCAAAAAAACCAAAGGGAACACATTAAAACCTAATGGTTTAAAATCCGCAGAACCCCAATTCCCCTCCAAGAGGCACATGTGCAGGCCCCTCTAAGGGGTTTGCCAATGAAAACCCGGATGATTCTGTTAATGTTGGGGGAAGGAGGGTCAGATGAGACAAAAAATTGAGCCTTTTTGGGATTTCAACTCGTCGTGTTTGGAGAAAAAGAAAAACTGCCCATGACCCAAAGAACAATGTCCCCCCTGTCAATTGGAGGTGGAAACTTTTGTTTTGGGGTGTTCTCTGCTAAGGGGAAGGGCACTTCACCGCACAAAGGGAAATTAAAGGGGCCATGTCTGTAAAATCCTGAGTGACAAACCCCCTTCCTCCGCCAGGAATTGAAAAAAGGGTCTGGCGGGGCTTCCAGCAAGACAATGACAAAATCCACAGTCAAGGCCAAAGGAGTGCTAAAAAGTTTCAATGCCGACCCCCCCTTTTCCAAAAAATTTTAGGGGTTGAAGGATTTCCCGCAATAAAAGGGGGACCAAAAATTTCCTCCTGACATGTCGCAAAACCCCCCCAACTACAAAAAAAAGTCTAAATTTCTGTGCTTGCCCAAAAAGAGTTTTTCCAGAGGGATAAAAATACTTATTTCTCACTGAAAAAATGCAAATACATTTTAATTTTTTATAAAAGGGTGTTTTTCCCGGATTTTATTTTTGATATTTTCTAAATTTTAAAATAAAACATCCCCTTAAAAATTTTAGGCTTTTCATTCTTTGTCGTGGCCAAAAATCAGCAAGGGATCACTAATTTTTTCCTTCCAATACTGTGTTTTGGGGGACCCCGGGACCATTTTAAATAAAAGCATTCCTAATTTTTTATTTTATAAAAATATTTAATTTTTTTTATTTATAAAAAAAAAAATATAAAATAATTTAAAAAATTTTAAATTTATTTTGGGGTTTTTGTCATGTTGGGTGTTTTGAATTAAAAAATAAAATTTTAATTAAAAAATAATTAAAAAATATTTTTTTGGGGAAAAAAAATTGGGGAAAAATGGAACTCTAAAAGGGTTTTAACCCCGGGGCTAAATTGGTTGGGGGAAAGGGGGGGCCGGGGGAACGGTTCCGGTCTGTTTAAACCCCATTTTTTTGGGGTTTTTTAATTTTTCCCAATAACCTTGATTTTTTACCCCCACCGGTTTCCCCCCCGGCGGGATTTTGTTTTTTTTTGGCCAAAAAAAATTTTTTCCCGGAAATTTTTTAATTGGTTTGGTGAGAAAGGTCCCCTTTTTAACGGACTTTTGTCTTTTTTTTTTTGGCACCACCCCCTTTTCTATTTTTTAAAAAACCTTTGAATTGGGAAAAAAGGTTTGCCCCTGGGAACCTTTCCCTCTTTTCCTTTTTTTTTCCCCCTTCCTCTTTAAATTTTTTTTAAATTTATTTTTAATTTAAATTTTTTAATTTTTTTATTTTTTATTTTTTTTAATTTATAATGTATTTATAAAATATAAAAATTTTTTTTTGGGTTTTTTTTTGGGAAATGTCTTTTACAGTTGGACAGGTGTAAGATTTGGGGATGGAGGGGGTTATACATTGTACCTCATATGGAAACCCCAAACCCACATAAGTTAATTAGCTTTTCCTTTGGTTTCTGATAAAAAATTCCCCTGTGATTGCTTTTCTACTTTTTGTACCAATTTAAAACTGTTTTATCTGCTTTTAAATAAAAAAAAAAACAAATAGAAGAAAAAAAATTTCAATTTGATGGGGGTGGTATAAATTTAAGACCAGGGGAGTAGTTACAAGGGAAATTTGGGGATCCATGCACACTCTGAATTAAGTTGACCATATTTTCAAACTTTTGTATAAGGGTTTGTCTTAGTGCCCCACACAACTTTTTTAGGTAATCATTTTTTTGTAAAGAAAATTTTACAGGGTTAAATTTTCAAGGGGCTTATTCAGCATAAACCCCAGCTGATTTTATTTTTTTCAATCTTCCTACTGGTGTTAAAGGGGGTTTTAAAAAAACCCAATCTTTTTGGTGGGTTAAGTGGAACATTCAGCATAAAAAAACTTGGTGTTTTTTTTACAGTCAATACAAAATTCTCAGGTCTGAGATACATTTTAGTGGTGCATGTTTTAAACTAGAGATGGGCGAATTTTTTCAAAAAAATTTTGGTTTTGGGTCACTTTGCCAAAATTTTCCCCCCAAAAAAAAATTCGGGGCCCAATTTCTTCCCGGGCGAATGCGGTTTAAAAAAAAGCTATTTCCAGGTTTCACCCGAAACCTGCAGGGTTGGGTTTTAGAACGGGTGCCATGCTTTTAAAAAATGCAGAGGGAGGGTTGGTTTAGGGCTTCATCAATTTTTTTGTTTTAGAAAGAACGCAAAATGACTGGCCCCCCGCTCTTAGAATCGCTTCCCCTATAAAATTCCCGGGGCTTTAAGAGGGGCAAAAATGACCAAAAAAATGAAGGGGAAAAATTTCCCATAAAGTCCCTGCCAGCGAAAGCTGGAAAAAAACAAGTTTAGAGTCAGGGGGGCAACAATTTGTAACAGAGGGGTTTTGGGGGGTGACGGCGGCAGCCACAGCAGCAAAGGGTCGACAGTGGCACAATGACATTTGGAGGTGGCAAAACAGTAATAGGCCCAAGTGGCAAAAATGACACAGGGTGGAGGTTACGGAGCACCACAGCTCATGAGGGCAGACAGTGGCACAATGGGCTTTCTGGAGGTGGGAAAAAAAAGGTTAGGCCACAGAGTGGCCAATGACCCAGTGTGGGGGGGCACGGGGGAGCAGCAGCAAGAGGTCAGGGAAATGGAAAAATACATTCTGGAGGGTTTGGGAAAAAAAAGGGGGTAGGGCCCCAGAGTGGGACAATGACAAAAGGTGGAGGGCCCGGGGGCAGCACATAGGTTAGGCAGTGGCAAATGACCCTTCTGGAGGGGGGCCAAAAAAAAAAAGGGGTAGGCCACAGAGTGGCACAATGAACATGTGGAGGGACGGCAGCAGCAGCATGAGGTCAGGGAGTGGCACAATGACATTTTTGGAGGGGGCAAAAAAAGAATAGGCCCCCAGAGTGGCACAAAGAAACAGTTGGGGACCGGGAGCCCCGCAGCATTAGGTCAGGCAAATGGGCACAAGGGCATTCTGGAGGTGGGAAAAAACCCGGAATTTTCCCACAAGAAAATGGAAAAAAATTAAACCCGGTGTTTTGGAAGGGGCCGGAAAAAAGCGGCTTTTTGGGCCCGGCCCCCAAAAGGGAAAATGAAATTTCT
>JAODAL010083867.1:0-11105 GCA_025379985.1 Phyllomedusa bahiana
AGGGACGATTGGGGGACGGGAAGTCATCAGGAGGTCTGGACCGAAAAAGAGAAGAAAAGGGAAAGTGAACGACTCCTCAGACAAGATGTCACCTGTGAGGCCCTAAAGGTAAGTACACTATTTGCAAAGCCTCTGGGTACCGGGTATCTACCACTATAGGGTCACTGTTTTGAAAGGGAAAAATTGGTTTTGGTGTGATGGTTTATAATCACTAACAGTATGGTGGTATTGGTCTTGGGATACTGGTTTAGTCAATAACATTATGGTGGTGCTAGTCAGGATATGGTAGTGATAGGTGGCGGTATTATTTAGAATTTTAAAATTGTTTTCTTGGCAATATTGGTCTGGGTATACTGGCTTTGCCAGTAACATTATAATGGTGACATGTGGAGGTATTTGCTGGACTTTGTATAACCCAGCAAGAACTAAATCCAAAAACAATGGCACAATTGAATATTTTTTTCTTGTTGACCCCAAAAACATTTTTTTATTTTTCTGGGGTGGCGATGGTTGTGGGACGGGGAATGGGTGGGGCTGTGTCCGGACGGACGGGGAAGGGGAGGAGCAGGGGGTTGGGTCGGCCGGGGGGGTGGGGGGCCCAGACGCTCCAGCTGTATGGGGCCCCAAAATTTCTGATGGCGGCCCTGCTCCTATTACACCCTGCCACCATATATGGCTTTCCTATTACACCCTGCCAGCAAAATGTGTCTCTCCTATTACACCCTGTCACCATATATTACTCTCCTACTACACCCTGCCACCAAATATGGCTTTCCTATTACACCCTACCACCAAATATGGCTCTCCTATTACACCCTGCCACCAAATATGACTCTGTTATAACACCCTGCCACCAAATATGGCTCTCCTATTACACCCTGCCAGCAAAATGTGTCTCTCCTATTACACCCTACCACCAAATATGGCTCTCCTATTACACCCTGCCCCCAGATATGACTCTGTTATAACACCTGCCCCAACCAAATATGGCTCTCCTATTAACCCTGCCCCAAATATGGCTCTCCTATTACACCCTACCCCACAAATATGGCCTCTCCTATTACACCCTGCCACCAAAATGGCTCTCCTATTACACCCTGCCACCAAATTTGGCTCTCCTATCACACCATGCCCCCATATACGGCTTTCCTATTACACCCTGCCAGCAATATGTGGCTCTGCTATTACACCCTGCCACCAAATATGGCTTTTCTATTACACCCTGTCACCATATATTGCTTTCCTATTACACACTGCCACCAAATATTGCTCTCCTACTACACCCTGCCACCAAATATGGCTCTCCTATTTCACCCCTGCCACCAAATATGGCTCTTTCCCATTACACCCGCCACCAATATGGCTCTTCTATTACACCCTGCACCATTTTTATTGCTTTCCTATTTTCACCCTGCCCCCAAATTTTGGCTCCCCGATTACACCCGCCCCTAATATGGCTCTCCTATTACACCCTGCCAGCAAAATTTTGGGTCCCTATTACACCCTACCACCAAATATGGGCTCTCCCTATTACAAACCCCGCCACCAAATATGGGTCTCCTATCACACCCTGCCACCATATACGCTTTCCTATTAACACCCTGGCCACAATATTGGCTCTCCATTAAACACCCTGCCACCAAATATGGCTTTCCTATTACACCCTGCCACCATATATTGCTTTCCTATTACACACTGCCACCAAATATTGCTCTCCTACTACACCCTGCCACCAAATATGGCTTTCCTATTACACCCTGCCACCAAATATGGTTCTCCTATTACACCCTGCCACCAAATATGGCTCTCCGATTACACCCAGCCCCCCAAATATGGCTCTCCTATTACACCCTGCCCCCAAATTTGGCTCTCCTATTACACCATACCACCAAATATGGCTCTACTATTACACCCTGCCACCAAATATGGCTCTATTATTACACCCTGCCACCCAATATGCTTTTCCCTTACACCCTGCCCACCAATATGACCCCTGCTTTAACACCCGCCCCCCCTAATATGGCTCTCCTAATTACACCCTGCCACAAAATACGGCTCTCCTACTACACCCTGCCCCCCTAATATGACTCTCCTATTACACCCTACCACCAAATATGGCTCTCCTATTACACCCTACCACCAAATATGGCTCTCCTATTACACCCTGCCCCCCTAATATGGCTCTCCTATTACACCCTGCCACCAAATATGGCTCTCCTATTACACCCTGCCACCAAATATGGCTCTCCTATTACACCCTGCCACCAAATATTGCTCTCCTATTACACCCTGCCACCAAATATGGCTCTCCTATTACACCCTGCCACCAGATATGGCTGTCCTATTACACCTTGCCACCAAATATAGCAGACCTGTTCTATCCCTCCTGATAGGCTGTCAGCACTGATTGCTATAGCTACAGAACTGTCTGATCTCTCCTGATAGGCTGCCAGTGCTGGTCACTATAGCTACAGACCTGTTTAATCTCTCCTGATAGGCTGCCAGCACTGGCAGCTCATCACTGTAGGCCAGTAAAGTCAGTAAACACGCCTCTGCATTCAAAAATGAAACTAAGAAAACAGGACTGAGGTAAGATGAATCAATGTAGTGAGACAACCTCTTTAATAAAAGCAATATATGGTTATGCAAATCCAAAAAAAAACATTTTTGAAAAAAATGAACATAGGTGCAACACTGGTGTGGCTGTAGTATACATACATATTCCAATAACAGTGGCACACTATAAACTGAAGCACTATCAAAGGGGACATAGGAATTTTGAAAAAAGCATTTCTGCTATCTAGGATACATGAAAAAAATTTTGGGAGATGCTCAGTTCACACTTTTGATCAAAACTGTTTAAGCCACCTCCGAACTTCAACGGGATCTCAAGGCAGGTGGTCCTACACTATTGATTCCTACACTATTGATTCCTCTCGTTTGGGTCCTATTCATACCTCCACAATCCAGAGAATGAAGTAAACAGCTGGTTTTTTGGGGGATGTGCATAACCATATATTGCTTTTAGTTTGAGTTTGGAGGAGTGGCTGCCCCCATTTTGTTTTTTTGAACTCCACCCACCTTGACATGGCTATTTAATCAGTGCAGTGTAACTTGTAAGATGGTTCCTTCATACCTTCATTGGTGAGGTCTGAATAGGACCCAAACGAGTGGTCTCAATAGTGTAGGAATCAATAGTGGGGGGGGGCGTGGCCTGCCATGCAAGTGACTGGAAACTAGTTTCTGAGCTCCGTCAAAGGCCTCTCAAAAAGAGGGGATAATTTATACAGAATGAGCCCGAGGAGAGCCAAAAAGAAGACCCTGGATCACCCCCATCCTCAGGACACCGGAGTGCCCATCTCCAATTTTTTCCTACCGCTTGCGGACCTCCAGCCAGCGTCGGCGAATACCTCTCCCGTCCGGGCGCCATCTTCCGCGGCACCAAGACCACAGCGGCGCTCACCCGCTACTGAGGAGACTCCGGCAGCTCATCTCCGCTCCAACACAACGCGGCGAGAGGCTAGAGAGAGGCGGCATGGCGCGGCTGTTACTGCGGCAGAGTCGGAGGCGGGAGGCGAGGAGAGAGGTGAGCGGCAGGCAGAGACAGCCTCACATGGCCGGGCGCCATCTCCCCCGGCGCCGTGATCAGCGCGGCGTTTACCTGCTGCTGCGGAGGACCCGACAGCTCCTCTCCGCAAACAAACAGCGGGGCGGGAGCCCAGAATGAAGCACCAAGCCGCGGTCACACTTCCAGGAGGGCTGGCGGCAGACAACGAGGAGAGAGGTGAGAGATGGGCAGGGACAACCCCACGTGGCCGGGCGCCATCTTCACCCACTACAGCAGAGACCCCTGCATTGCCGGAACCGCAGCCCACTCATACCCTGCACTGTGCAGGGCTGACAGAGAGAGGAGGCTCGGCTAAGCACTCTCTTGACCCTGCTGAGAAATCTCGGTCTATAGCCTTGAATGAACTGGCAGAGAGCCCCTTCATGACTCTGACCTGGGTCACCCCACCGCTAGCCTCCCTTGAAGAGTCAGTGTCACACAGAGGGGAGTCCCAAGCCACACCTGTGATCCCGCTGAAGAACACACCTGAACGCACTAATTCTACATCACCAGCGATGGAGTCGGTACAGGACCCGCTGGAGGACCTTTGTATGGTCTCACAGTCACCTTCTGCCTCTGACCCACTAGCTGCTACCTATGGGCCACCCTCACCACAGGACGCTTGGTCACCTACTACTACACCTGACCTTGAGGCCTCACACCATGGCAGCCAGAATGCGGCATCCCCTATACCCAGAGAAGAGGCTTTGCTGGCCCTACGGGGACATCCAAAACTACAAGCTCTGCTATCGCTGCTGCCCACAAAAAGCGACCTAACCGCGCTTACGTTAGATCTGAAGAAAGCGTGGCACTCTGATCTACAACCAGTAAAATCTGACGTATCATCTCTGCAGACAAGAGTTCGAGACCTTGAAACGTTTAAAGACTCTGTAAAACACACAATAGCAGAGCTGCAATCTTCTATCAATGCTCAGAAGGATGTGCACCAAGTCCTGCTTGACCAAATGGATGACTTGGAAAATAGGAGCAGGAGGAACAACATCAGTATCAGGGGTCTTCCAGAATCCATAAAAACGCAGGATCTGACACCCTCCTTAACCAAGCTCTTCAACCTCCTCCTTGGCAAAGAAGCAGATAATCTCATTGAAATAGACAGGGCGCACAGGGCATTGAAACCGCAGGCCCTGGATCCCGCCCGCCCTCGTGATGTGATATGCCGGGTCCACTATTACTCGATGAAGGAACAAATCATGCGAAAGGCTAGACTTACCCAGAACCTGACCTATGAGGGACATAAACTGTCCATTTTCCCGGATCTCTCCAGGCGTACCCTACGACTCCGAGTAGCACTCAAGCCCCTCCTGGCAGTCCTACAGCAACATCATATCCCCTATCGCTGGCGATTCCCGTTCGCACTACATCACCTTCCGCACTCCGGCAGACCTGCCAAACTTCTTATCAGCTCTGGACTTGCCCAAGGTCTCTTTACCCGAGTGGGAATCCATGGCGGCACCGTCTATGACTGTTGGCTCCTCGGTGCCTACACTGTCACCCAAGAGAGCTGGAACCACAGGAACGCCGAAGCCGCAGAGACCTCGGAGGACTCCGAGGAATGACGCAGACATGGAGATCGTGGCTGGGGCCATAGACTGAGGAACTGAACCGTTGCTACCTGAGGTTTCTCTATAGCGTGTTATTGACTAACATTCTTGATTTATCTGCAGTACTAAGTGTGTGACTTTTCCCCTAATTATCTTTCTCCCCCGCCTCCCCTCTTCCACCCTTTTTTTTTTTCTCTTCTTCTCTCCTCCTTCCTCTCCTACTCCTCCTTCCATTCTTTTCTTGAATTCTTATTGAGATGTGACTGCCTAGGTTGCAAGCTTACCCGGATGCGGGGGCGATCTGACCTGATCCCCGGGGTGGGAGAGGGGGGTTGCCTGTGACCTGATGCCAGACCCACCGCCATTTCAGTCAACTTGCCGAAATGCCTGGGGGGCCAGACACTTCTCCTCGCCCCATAAGTGGCCCGCCCCCAGAGCCCCTTCTATCTCAGGCAGATAACACCCAAAGACAAACTGAACACGACCCCTCTGTCTCCCTGGTCGCACGGAGATCCACAGATCTTACAATTTTGTTACACAATGTGTAGTCTTCGCTTAATCACTCCTCGTGGTTACCTTTTTCTTTTGTACATTCCCCGTCCTACTTGCTACTACTCATTCATTGGCCTTGATGGTACAGATAATGTACCCTACTTATGATACTCACACTTCCCTTCATTGGCTTACTGGTCCTGCATATGGTAGACACAGTCCCCCCAGTAGGTACGAGACTGGATAACTCTTATCCAGTCGAAGCAGCCGGTTTGCTGCGTGTAGTAGATACAGCGCCATTCTCCCTGAAGATTGGCTATTTTTCGCTTGTGTTTATAACATTGTTCATGGTTTTTGGTTTTGAATGTCGGCAGGGAAACGTCCTTTGGGGTGCAGTGATGAGGTTCAATCACAGAAGCGTTGATACGCCTTCTCATGGAGATTTTGAAAATCTCATCTCTTAATGTTAAGGGTCTTAACATTCCGGAGAAGCGGTCCCAAATACTATACTCAATGCATAAGCTAAAATCCCACATTCTGTGTCCAGGAGACGCACTTTCACAAAGAAAGGGTCCCCACCATTAACAACAGATACTTCCCCGTCTGGTTCCATTCAAGTAACCCGATAGCTAAAACGAAGGGCGTGGCAATTTTTTCCCACAAATCTCTGTGTCACAAAATTATAGATACTGGGACGGACGTGAACGGCCGTTACATCTTTGTCAAATGTACCATTGGAGGCACCATATATACCATAGCAAACATTTATGCCCCAAACCAGGGACAGCTTTCCTTCCTGGCCAGGACACTTGACGATTTAACGTATTTGCCCAGGGATCTTTGGTGGTATGTGGAGACTTTAATCTCACACTCACCAGAACTCGATTCTATGCCCGGGCAAATCGAAAACTCCCGCTTTAATAAATTAAACAAAATCAGGAGAATTGCTGCACGACATGAACTAAGCGATGTTTGCCGGCTGGCGCATCCCTCCACTCGCGACTATACGTTTTATTCATTTCCTCATAACACGTATAGTCGAGTAGACTATATTTTGCTACGCCACTCCCTTTTGCCAGCGGTGGTTCGGACTGCAATAGATAACATCTTGTGTTCGGACCACACCCCCGTCCACTTTGAGTTCAGTTTACCCAATGCTGATCGTAAGGTCTTCAATTGGAGACTGAACGAGTCTCTTCTGGGGGATGAGCTCTGCTTGTCAGATCTGAAACAAACCATACAAAATTTTATAACGGACCACGAGCGGGACCATACAACGCCCCAGATCAGATGGGAAACTCTGAAATGTGTTCTTAGGGGCGTTCTGATAAAGCACGGCTCCAGAGTTAAAAAAGCTGCCTCTGTCAAGTTGGAGAAACTTCTTGACTCCCTAGCTCACCTGGAAGTTAAACATAAAAATTTGAATAGGGAAGAGGACCTCAGATCCCTGTTGCTGATACATCACAAAATTAAACAACTGCTGGACCAGAAGCAGATGCGCTACAAACAAATATGTACGCAAAAATACTGAATGGAGCAATAAGCCAGGGAGGATGCTGGCTAGAGCTCTTAGAGATAAGAGAACAGCATTGTTTGTTCCTGCGATTAAATCAGCAACGGGGAAAGTGACACACTTAACTCCAACTATACTGGACATATTCAGGGATTTCTACCAAAAGTTATATAATCTCCCAGATACGGGCTCCAAGACATGTCTGCCCGCTCTAGAACAATTTATTTCTGAAACGGCACTACCTAAGATCTCTTCAGACAGTTTGAAGGATCTGGATCGACCTTTCTCCATGGAGGAACTCAACCAAGCTATTAGCCATATGCCGGCTGTGAAAAGCCCTGTTCCGGATTGCTTTACTGCCAAATTTTATAAGTCCCTGACGTCGGAGCTTGCTCCTTCTCTCTTAGAGTCTTTCAACTCAATTTCAAAGGAATCAATAGTGTAGGACCACCTGCCTTGAGATCCCGTTGAAGTTCGGAGGTGGCTTAAACAGTTTTGATCAAAAGTGTGAACTGAGAACCTAAAAAAAAAAATCATGTATCCTAGATAGCAGAAATGCTTTTTTCAAAATTCCTATATCCCCATTGATAGTGCTTCAGTTTATAGTGTGACACTGTTATTGGAATATGTAACTCCTTTAACCCCTTAAGGACCCAGCCTGTTTTGACCTTCCTGACACAGCCCTATTTTTGAAATCTGGCATATGTCACTTTATGTGAGAATAAACTTTTTGACACTTTTACCTATTCATGTGATCAAAAGATTGTTTTTCTGTGACACATTGTGCTTTAATTTTGTAAGAAATTTTTATCCCTACAATCCTTGTTTGTTTGTTGAAAAATATCAAAATTTCATGAAAATTTTGGAATAATTTGCAATTTTGAAGTTGCAAAATTTCTGCGTGCAGACAGATAATTATTCCCCACAAAATAGTTTAATAACTTGCATCTACCATATGTCACTAATAGGTTCGGCTTCATTTTAATTGTCTTTTTTTTTTTTCCCGCATTGGGGGCTTAGAAATTTAGTATTAAATTTTGACATTTTCAAAAAAATTTGCAAATCTACATTTTTTTAGGGACCAATCCAGTTCTGACATGGCTTTGAGGGTCCTGCATGTTGTTAGATACCCCATAAGTGGACACAATCTGAGAAAACTAGACCCTTAAAGTATTTACAACACTATTTGGAAGTTTGTTAACCCTTCAGATATTTTCACAGAAAATTAAAGGCAAAGTGGAGGTGAAATTTCAAAATTTCACTTTTATTTGAGATGTTTTCAATCATTTATTCATTATTCAACTGGAATACAGTAAATGTGACTAGGTAATGCAACTTAATATCAATTCTCCAGGTTCTGCCGTGTTTTTAGAGATATGCTTATGTGGCCTAGTGCACTATTTGGCTAAACATAAGCCCCCAGAAATAGGAGGTGCACCTTACCTATACTCTGGTCTCATTTTCAATACGATTTATATTTAGGCGCCATTTCTGGTTTGGGGACACCCTAAGGTGCTAAAACTTAATATACACCCCTAAATTACACCGCATATGGAAACTACACCCCTTAGGAATTATCCAGGGGTGCATGAGTATATAGACCCCACAGGTGATTCACAATTTTTTTGTAGCTTAAGGCTGTGAAAATTAAAGGAAAACATTTTTTTCCAAAAAATTTGCAATTTTAGCTTAATATGTTTTATTTTACAAGGAATCTGGAAAAAAAAGAACCCTAAAACTTGTTAAGCAATTTCTTCAAGTTCGGCAATACCTACCATGTGGGTGTTTAAACTGCTGTTTGGGCGCATAGCAGGGCGTATAAAGGTGGGGAGCGCGCTATTTGTTTGGCAACGCCAGATTTGGTGGGGCCATGTTGCATTTGCAAAGCCCCCAAAGTAGCAGAACAGGCGAACTTCCAGAAGGTTCGCCCCATTTTAGAGTTCAAACAACCATCATGGAACTCATCTAGGGGTGTTGTACTGTGCATTTTGGATGCACAGGTGTTCCATAGTTTTTTTTTAGCATTGGTCAATGAAAAGGGGGGAAAAACGCAGTTCGGTCAATGTTTTTGAGTTTTAATTTTAGCCAGCATTCGCCGTGCAGTGTAAATGATGTGATAACTTTACTATGGGGGTCGGTACATTACAATATATAGATTTATATAGTTTTTTCTGTTTTTACTTTTACACAGTAGAATCGAAATACAGTCTATTAAAAAATTGCGTTTTTATGTTGTCCTTTTCTGTACAGCCTAACTTTTTGTATTTTGCTGTGTGCAGAGTCTGTGTATGGGAGTGTTTTTTGTGGATGAGTTGAAGTTTTTATTGGTACCATTATGCGGTGCATATGATGCTATGTTCACTTTTTATTAAGGGTTTTTTGTGAAGATGTTGTTGAACAAAATACAGCAATCTTGGTAGTGTTTTTTATTTTCTTTTTTTATTGCGGTCACTGTACGGTATATATGACCATGTTGCTTTACTCAGCAGGTCAATACGTTACACCGATACCCAATTTGTATTTTTTTTATTTTTTATGCTTTTATACCATAAAAACACTCTTTATTCAACCAGGGAAAATAAGTTTTTGCATAGCCGTTAGTCCGAGAGCAATAACTTTTAATTTTTCTGTGCTGGAGCTGTGTAGGGACTTGTTTTTTGCGAGATGAGGTGACGTTTTTATTAGTATCATTTTTTGGGGGGGGACAATGCTTTTTGATCGCTTTTAACATCATTTTTTGGGCAGGGTTGATGAAATACTGGCCCCAAATCCTAGTAGTGTTTTTTATTTTTATTTTTAACAGGGCTCACCGTGCAGTATCCGTGATAAGTTAGCTTTACTCTTTGGGTCGCTACGATTATGGCGATACCCTATTTATATAGTTTTTTTATGTTGAAGCACTTTAAAAAAAAAAGAAAAGTGTTTTTAGTGTGTAAAACAATATTTATGCATCGCTATCTTCTGAGAGCTATACATTTTTTATTTTTCCGTATACAGAGCTGTATAAGGACTTTTTTTTTGCGGGATGAACTGACGTTTTAATTGGTACAACTTTGGCGTTTCTAGGAGTTTTTGATCGCTTTTTATTCCATTTTATGTGCTGCGGGATGAACAATAATCTTAATTCTGTGATTGTTTTTTTTTTTTTTTTACGGCGTTCACCGTACGGGTTAATTAACATGACAGATTTATAGGGCAGGTCGTTACGCACGCGGCGATACCAAATATGGGTACTTTATTTATTTTTGATCTTTTTTGGGGCGATTGGCGTTTGTAAAGGGGAAAAGGGCGGTGTACGTATTTTTATTTTATTTTTCGTGTTTGTGTTTTACTTGTTTTTCACTTTTTTTTACTTTTTTTCACTTTTTCACATTTTTATTTTACTTTTCCCCATAGGGGATTTGAATGAGAGATCTTTAGATCTCTCATTCAATAGGAATCAGTGCATAGCTTGTTGCTATGACTGGTTCCTATGACAACTGTCAGTCACGATGCCGGGACATGCCCACAGGGCACGGCCGGGCATCGTGACGTCACAGACAACCCGGAAGGCATTCTCTGCCCTCCGTGCTGTCTGTAGGAAGGCAGGAGCTGCACGGATCGCCCGATCCGTGCGCTGCTGCCGCCGACAGAGACGCAGGAGGAGCGATCTCCTCCTGCGTCTCCCTTAGTTATTGCGACCCGATCGTCGCGATAATTAAGGGGTTAACCGCCCCCCCCCCCCCGGAGCGATCCGGGGTCGGGGCCGACGCTGCGGGATGTCAGCTGTATATTACAGCTGACACCCCGCGCCGATCGCGCGAACTCTGCTTTAGAGTTCGCGCGATCCTCAGGACGTATCCATACGTCCAGATGCGTTAACCCCCAAACCACCTGGACGTATGGATACCCAAGTTTAAGGGGGTTAAAATTTTATTTAAAAAATCCCCAA
>JAODAL010083868.1:0-11104 GCA_025379985.1 Phyllomedusa bahiana
ACACCAGCCGCTCCCGTACATAATATGATTATTACAACCACTCTCAGCTGATTTCCATTTCCACTCAGCCGTTATCTCCAGCGCCATAGTTCCTTCGCCGCCGCACAACCTACGTGGTGATATTAAGTTATCCCAGAACTGAACATATTCCAAAGACCTTTTATCGACCAAACAATCCATCATTGCCAGGAGGAACCACAGAGTAATCACCGCGCTGATAAGACATCACTGACTATTTGAGAATGGTTGATTTTATCGCTTAGCATCGGATCAGATAATTCATCTGCAGTCCGGCCGAAAAGTTTCTAAAGGGGCAAAGAGTTTCCTCCTGTATATTTTGAAGGAGCCTTGCAGGAATATCTGTGCTATGAATTATTGTCAGGGGTGTAACTAGAATTCAAGTGACCGCAATGCAAAATGAGAAGGTCCATGCCAACTAATGAGGGCGGACTGAAACCGCTTCATAGGGAGTGATTAAATGGCACTATAGTCTATGGGCCTTATGTATGAAAGCTGTCTAGCAGTAAGACTGTCTTTGTTTCTTTGTTGCCTATAGCAACCAATCAGAGAACATAGCAACCAATCAGAGCTCACAGCGATCAATCAGAGCCCATAGCAATGAATCAGAGCCCTCAGCAACTAATTAGAACTCATAACAACCAGAGATCATAGCAACCAATCAGAGCCCAAAGTAACCAATCAGAGACCATAACAACCAATCAGAGCCCATCAACCAATCAGAGTTCATAGCCACCAATCTGGCCAAACAACCAATCAGAGCCCATAGCCACCAATCAGAGCCATAAAAACCATTCAGAGCCCATAACAACCATTCAGAGCCATAGCAACCATTCAGAGCCTTAGCAACTAATTAGAACTCATAAGAACCAATCAGAGTCCATAGCAACAAATCAGTGCTCATTGCAACCAATCACAGCCAATAGTGACCAATCAGAGCTCATAGTAACCAATCAGAGCTCAGCTTTCATTTCAATATAGTGCTCAGGAAAAATGAAATGCTGAGCTTGATTTGGTTGCTATAGGCTCTGATTGGTTGCTATGGACAACAAAGACAGTCCTGTTGCTAGATAGTTTTTCATACATAAAGCCCTAAATCTTTAACATTGTCTAGTAGTGCCAGAATGGTAAAAAGCCACCGGGTTTGGGTTAAAATTTCAAACACAAAGGAATTTTGGGGCCCAAAATTAGGGAAAACTTCTAACAAAAAAATTGCCCTCTGTTCCCCCATGGGGGCAACCGGGAGTTTTCTAACAACCAATCAGAGCCGGGCTTTTTTTTTCCGGGAAAAAGAATAAAGGGTGGGTTCAAAAGGCTTTTTTGGTAGGGTGTATTCAGCACGTAATTTGCTGCAATTCAACAAAGTACTCCCGCAAACACATTAATTCCTAGAAACCCACTGAAACCTTTGTTCCCCGGGCGTCTTCTCCAACGTTTTTTACCACTGGAGAAAAAGTGAAAAATCATGTTTTCCCGGGCTTACCGGGGGTAGCACAGGTGTTTTAAAAGAAATTTGCAAACAGAAAGTATTTCCTAAAAAAATCAGGCATAGGGGCGGCCCATAAGCGCCCCTTTTTACCTGCAAAACCCGCCGTGTGAACCACCCTTAGACGAAACCTAAAGCCTGAATGTTTGCTATGAATTTCAACTATTTTTAAGGCAACAAGGACAGTCTTTACTTTTTGGGAAAAGGTGTGGCCAAACTTTTCTTGCACCTATTTGGTACAAATTTTAAAAAAAAAAATTACTGAAAATGAAATAAATAAAAAAAAAAAAATTAAATTTTTTTTTTTCCCCCATGGACCATAGGTGCCCCCACTTTGACGTTTCAAAAAGGGGGAAAGGAAATGTGAAGGCATAATCCCCCCTAATGGCTTTATTATGGGTTTAATTAAACAATAAAAAAACCTAAACCTATGAACCCCATTGACTATACATAGACACGTGATCCCCAATAAAAATCAAAATTAAAACGGTTTGCTTCCTGCATGTCTCTGACCTCTCGCCCTAATTTCTGTATTCCCGACATAGTAATACTAAAGGGAAATGACTGATATTGAAAGGCATCCATTAAAACATAGAAAAGCCATTTTTAAAATTTTGTCAAAGGAAAATTTCAGTGATGTGATGAAAAATTAATATTAAAAAAAAACCCGAAAATAAAATCCTTAACAAACCGGCCAAATTTGGCAGCGACTCCCCAAGAGGTTCAACAAGAGAGCGGGAATTTTAAAAGTAATTTATGTACCCTTGCCCCGGGTGAGATAAACAGTGGGTACGGAAAGTAAAATTTAGACCACTTTTAAAATTTTTTACTCCTTTCAATCATTTGGGGAGATCAAAAAAGTTCAATTTTTTTGGCCCCATTAAAGCCACTCTGCCCCCCCCCCCCCACCCCCCCCATTGAAATGGGGAAAAAAAATAAATTTAGTTTTTTTTGTTGCAAAATTTGCTAAAAAAAGAAAAAAATGAAAAAACACATAGTCAAAAGTATTTTAACCACTTTGCCCGAAATTTAGTAAAGCACCTTTTTTACTATACAACCATGAGTCTTCTTGGGGAAGATGCAACAAAGGGGTTTTTACACCCGATTTGGGGGCCCTCGCCCGTTTTTTCCCCTTTCAGATCCTCTCCATTCCCTCAGGGTTTGGGTGAAAGAACGGGTTTTGGGCGGGCCCCTTTTTTAAATCTCCCGGGGAAAGCTCCCGTTTTGGGGGCCCGGGCGGGCTCTGGGTGGGGCCCGGCAAGAATGGTCCCCAAAGGGTTTTTTCTAAGCCCCCCTGCTTTTTTTTATTTTAAACTGTGGGCTTAGGGGCAGCCCCGTTTGGGAAAATGAAAAAACCTTTTGGGCCCCGTTCAGGTCCAGAGCACCGGGAAAAAGGGTTTTTTTTTCCCGGATATCTCTGTACTCCTAGTCCCTTTAAAAGGCACTACTATGCCTAAAATTTGCTTTTTTTTTTCTCCCGGCGCTCAAACGGGGGTCAGCGCATGCGGCGGACTTTCCGGGGCATGCCGGCGGGCCCAATTTGAACCCCTCCCCAAAGGCAGCAACTGCCGGGATTCCTCCCCACACATCGGACGTCTCCTCCAGGCCCCCCCTTTTGTCCCAGGTATTTTTTCAAAGTGTCTAGCTCTTAATACTTTTTTCCCAAATCCTTCTAGACTGTTTTCTTAAATAAATTTAAATTTTTTTACTCTATTTTTTTCCAGCCACACCCCCACTATTGTGGGTTTAAAATTAAACCTTTCCCGGGAGATTTTTATCCCCCTGGGAGTAACCCCATTTTGCCCCTTTCTTTTATACATAGTTTTATAAAAATGCTTTTTTGTTTAAATCTTTTTCTTTTTCTCCTAGTAGCCTATATTGGACCTATCCAATTTCTCTATATGGTTGGGTATATGATCCATTTCTTCCTATTTTGGGAAAGATATGTTTTTTTTTATAGTTTTCACTTTCTCTTTTCGTTCCCCTTTTTTCCTTTTTTTCCCCCTTTTCCCTTGTTTTTATAAACCCCTTTTCCCACTGTAAACCCCCATTACTTTTTTATAAGTTCCTTCTTTTTTTTCCCTCTCTTTCCTTTTTTTTCCCTTAAGTCCTTTGTTTTTCACTTTACTTTTTTTAAATATGTTTTTTCAAAACAGATGTCACTTTACAAAGGGGATTCGCCAAAAGTCCTACTCCATATTACATCAATGATTTTCCTTTGGGTCCCAAATTCCAATTTTTGTATGAGCCTTTTAAAAGTATGTTTAAATTTTACATCAACCCTTTAAAATTTTCCTTTGGGTACCCCTATTTTTTGCCCCGGGGTAAATAAATAATGTCTATTTTTTCATTTCTTTTTGGTTCCTGGGTTTTCAATTTATTATATCTTTTTCTTTTTCTGCATTTATCTTTTTTCTTCAATTTTCCAAACCCCTACCCGTCCCTTTTCAGGGTTAAAAACCCCCCCATACAGGGGGCTGCCCCCCACCATTTTCATTGTTGGGGTTGTATTTGGGCCTGGGTTTTCCCCCCACAATACCGGTTTCAATTAACACCAAAAAGGGTTTAATCCCTCTCCATAGCCAGGGGGAATCTTTTTTCTTCAAATTTATATTCTTTTTATGGGTTTTTTTGCAAAATTGTCTGCGGGTTTCCTATGTTTTTGCACTGAGGGAGGCTTTCCTTTTGCCCGGGTTTCCCTTTTGTCCCTTTCACGGGGGAAGGCTTCCCTGCGGCTTTCCCCTGTCCTTTTCCTGAGGGGAGGCTTCCGTCGGCCGCACCTGCCAAAACCCCCGACTGGTTGGGGCTTTTTAGGAGAAGGTTGGGGGTTTGGTGAACTTTCTCCCATCTCCTTTTTGCATCTCTGGACCCCCACAGTGAAACTAGGGTTTTTTCTTTACCTCCCCACCAAGACTCTTTTCCCGGGGATTGCTTATTTTTTTTTTAAAAGGGCCGGGGCAGGGAAAGGGGTTTTGGTCTCCCAAACTTGTTCCATTTAAGGATTTTGGGGGCCACTGTGCCTTTTTTAGGGAAACCTTTTTAGTTCTGCAGAAATTCTTTTGTAACCTGGCCAGAACGACATTTTCCACCAAACTGTCTCTGGGGCTCCCTTTGGCAGTTCCCAAGACCCCATGATTCTCATTTTGCTCCCGACATGCACTGTGAAATGTGAGGTCTTTAAAAGACAGGTTTTTGCCTTTTCCCAAAACAATCCAAACAGTTTAATTAAACACAGTGGACCCCAAAGAAGGAGTAGAAAAAAAATCAAGGAGGGTCAGTTGGGAAAAGACAGCATGTTTAGTTAAATATTAGTGTCACAGTAAAGGGGCTAAAAACTTTAAAACCCCCAATGATATTTTTTTTTTTTTTTCTTGTTTTTAAAAAATTTTCAAAAAATTACATTTTTTTATTTTTTCCCCCTGAAAATGTGAAAAAGAGTGTACATTAATGAGCAAAAAAAATTTTCTTTTTTTATCTTACCCAAAAGGTGCAATGAAAAAAGAGTAAAAATTTAAAGAGGTTGATTACTTTCCGTACCCACTGTATAACATTATAGGTTATGGGGACTGAGTCGCGAGATGGGACGTTGATCTAGGGATTATTTTGATGCCATATTTGAAGTCGGTAAGCAATTTTTCCTCGTTTGGCACAACGACAATTTCCCCCCATAGGGTTTTTTTTCACTGGACAACAGCAGGGTTAAGTTGGATGCAATGGACCTGTGTCTTTATCCAACCTTATCTTCTATTTTACTTCTGTTTATTTTATTAGAGGGCTTACGGGGATTAATAGAGCAGAAACATCAGATTGAGTAGCGATAAAACAGGCACAATAAAAGGAGTTTAAACATCTTGGTTGTACTACATCTAATTCACATCTAGGTCTGACTTTGTCTTTTCATTTTATTTATTAGACGAACCTGCAAAGGGGGTTTTTCCTATCTATTTCAACCTCCTGCATCCCGCTCTTTAGCTCTGTGTGCTCAAAAGGGGGCGTGTGTATTTTTTGATTGCTATCATGTGACTCACAGGATGACATATATGCCTTTCCCTTCCTGTCAAAAAGGCAAAGAAAGGTCTGTTATGTCAAAGTTTTTAAGCAGTACATTGTACTTGGGGTTAAGTTTTGCCTCACAGCACAAAGGGGCCAGGGTTTTAAACCCTGCGGGGGAAACCAAACCTGTGGACTTGTCTTCTCTTTATCAATGCACACACCTGATTGAGGTTTTTGGTTTTTTTTGCTTTTTATTTTGTTTTGTTTTTTTACTTATTTGCACTATTTAACCAATTACTAAGGAGTACAGAGGCAGAGTAAATGACAGCCCTTGGTTGAACACTCAGAAACTCTTGGAGGAGGGTGATCTCTGAGATTGGGCGACCAGGACTGGGAGCTCTACCCCGGGTCGTATCCCCTGCAGAAAAGCGAAAACAATGGATCACAAAAGGGCAGCAAAAACTAAAAAGTACAAATTTTTAATAACAGAATGGTAAAAAATGTTTGTATTTCATTGCAATTTTCACCGTCTTTTTTTAAGTGTAAAAAGGGGTTTTAGACTTTTATGGTATACCCACGGACACCGAAAAGGGGTCGGACAATGCGGTTTCCAACCTCTGGACCAGTGGGGGGGTGCCTAGGCCCCATGGGTGGATTTTGATTCTAGAGGACCACCAGTTGAGCTGTTTCTGGGCCCACCAGTGGTGTTTAATTAGGGGGCCCATCCTACAGCTACAGATAATGACTATTCATGGCTCCTATACTCTGCTTCTTGCTTTCTGCCTCCTTTTCTCTGCTTTTCTGCCTCTTATGAGGATGTATAAGCAGTAAAAATTAACTCCAGGTCTACCATGCTTAAGGTCCCACTGTGGGTTCCCGCTATTCCCCTGTGAGACGCATAACTATATCTAGAACAGGACGTTCCCTAACCACATCCCACCTGGATTTAGCGGCAAATTTCCAAAGGGTTACAGACAGCTAAAGGTATTTTAATGCTGTTTACCCTAAGAAGTGACTTGCAGTAATGGACAGTGTAGCAGAATGAGTTACACGGTTTCCTAAGTTATAATGGATAGAATAATGGAGAAGGGTCATTGTTCCAGGGATTTATTTGATTCCGATTGAGCGGGAAATTTTTTCCCTTAAAAAAGGACTTTGGGCTTCTCCCCTCAGGGTTTTTTGTCTCTTCCTGGCAACACTTAGGATAAATTCTACAAATGGAGTCGTTTTCTTTCAATCTAAAAACCCAGTAACTACACTCTAAAAAGCAAAGTTCTTTTTGTGACTTGTGGTGGTTTAATCATGTTGGAGCGGCAAACAAGGAAGCAAACCGGCTA
This sequence comes from Phyllomedusa bahiana, assembly GCA_025379985.1. Taxonomy (NCBI): domain Eukaryota; kingdom Metazoa; phylum Chordata; class Amphibia; order Anura; family Hylidae; genus Phyllomedusa; species Phyllomedusa bahiana. Next base: position 6,835 of record JAODAL010083868.1, read on the forward strand.
AGGGCCAAAACCGCTCACCCGGGCAGGGCTCATTCCCCATGGGCGTGTGCACGACTTCTCGAAAAGGGCAACCACGCGAGCTCCTGTCATCTGGCCCCTGTATGAGTACTGACCGCTGAGAACCGGGTTACCCGACAATGCCGCCTGGGAAAAAGAAACCCGCATCACCCCCGACACCTCAGCGGCCTACGTAAGAGGGAGCCAAAGGTGCGGGGGGGGTGCCATCGCCCCGGGGGGCGTCTTGCCCAAAATCCAGGCCGTTTCTCACCCAAGAAAACTGGGCAGAAAGCCAAGAGCAATGAGGGCCCCTGATCCCAGATTATAATCTATATAAATCAAAAACATGGAAAGGGCATACTTTTTAAACTACCATTCACTTTTTGCTTGGTGTTTTCCCTATTTCCCGGGGCACTGGTTTTTGCCATGAAAATTTTCCAAGATGCGAATACCCCTTTAAATTCAGAAATAAACAGATTCAACTTAGATCATAGCACCACCAAAGTGTTACCTTCCAAGACCCTACGGCAGCCACCTTGGTGCTATTGAACTGTCTGTGATATCCAGACATCTTAACTTTTTAGAAAAAAAAAAAAAAAACTTTATTTTTGTTTTTCTTGCTGTAAGCATCTTTCAAGCTAGTCAGGAGAGGAGCGATAATGAGCCGGTATTGTTGATGTTTGTGAGTTGCAAACCTTTTCGGCGAACAGGAAAGTGTCAGATAATAGGATGTTTATGAATTCTAAATCAATGCTCAGCGAACTGGAAGTGTGTGACATAATGTGGAGTTATAAATCTGTTTTTAGTGACGGGAAAGAAATTGGGGCGATTGAAGTTATAAATCTTTTAAGTGATGGCAAGAAAAAAAGAAATCTTGTGCCAGTGAAAATTTCATGTATTGAGTTCGCGCCTGTAGACGGACCTGTCACTTCCAGATGCAAATTTGATTTAAATGAAGATTGATTAATGTAAGGAAGGCTGAGAATGTGCACTAAATGCGTTGGGTGGAGAAGATTAAAGGGCCTGACTTAAAATACATCTTTTTTCCCCGTCCTCTGAAGTCGTTATCTGCTATTTTTGGAAAACAGTCATCTCCGAGCTTTGGTTCTGGCTTAACTTAAAAGAGTGGCATTCTCTCTCTTTGTTCATGTCAGATCAAGTCGAGGGCTCGGGATCCGGCACTCTGCTCACTACATGTACAGAAAATAAGTGTTCATTCCATTTTACAATCAAAAGGACATTCTGTCGGCTGTCGCGGTAATTGTTTAGAATTTACAATCACATCTCCTGTCACTGTGCATTTTAATCGTGAAGAGAAAAAGCTGACCTCCTCGACCTCTTCTCGGCAAACCTCTATTCAGGATGAGCCATTTCCAGCGCTGTGTAAAACACAATATCTCTTCTCTGCATCATATTCTAAATTTGATTTTAAGCCGCTCTGACCAAGTCCAAATTATGGAATGATTACTTCCTCCCGTACAGTTCTTACACCATTTTCAGGTAGGTAATAAAAGGATTTGCAAATTGTCTACTTTATTAGACCCACAAAAACAGGAACACGTAGCATCCTGCTGTCTAACAATATTTGTCTGGCTGCAGTTGGTATAAAACTCCCTTAGACGATATAGAGAACCATGGGTATAAGTATAACTGCAGCAGCTACAGCAAATGTAATGGGGTCCAGAGGCTGAGAGGGCCTGCACAGGTGAAGGAATATTGCAACTTTTTGTAGGAAATAACTAGTTGGTGGCTTTCTGCAATCTACAGTGCACATGGGTGCACATGTTTTCTGCATCAGAATGCCCGATACCTATCTACCCAGACAAGTTCTCTACTCCTCAACTAGGCTGAGGTCAGAGAACTTGTGGTGGCCAAAGGAAGGGGTTCAAAGACACCATAAAAATTTACTTTAAAAAAGGCCAAATCAACATTGCTACCTGGACAGCCCTGGCCAAAGATTGGTCCTACCAAGATTGGCCACCTCTCCAATGAAGTAGACAAACAACAATGAAGAAAGGAGAGGGAAGGAAACTTAAATTTGTGAAAGCAACTTTCCAACATAACCCCTTGACCCCACTATCCGAAGATCTGTGGCTCAAGAATTGGACTTTTCAGCCATCTTAGAACGAATAAAAAATATTGATTGACATGAGCCTTGTTTCGAAAGACCACCGACAACGATGTGGGCTCTCTTACATTGCACTATTTTCCACACTTTTAGTTATTGCTACCCATGTTGCTATATCAGTTCTCCGTGATAAGGTGGTATGGCCCTTCCCATATTGCTTTAGCACACTATAAATTCTAATTACCCACCTGAGAGATGGTTTATGATCACTGAATACAGGGCAGTCAGTCGCAGAGTTCACATGGTAAACTATATGGTCAGCAAGTGCCTGAGTCCTGGGTCCTAGTAGTCACTATCCTGCGCAACTGAGGGAAACAACCATAGAAAGTATCTTATGTCCTGCTAGGGGATGTAATGTATATATGTACACTTTAGATAACTGACAACAGATACTTATTAGTACAGCTATGGGTATAAATAGAGCCATAGAAGCCATAACAGCTGCTATGAGACCTGAGGTTGAGGAAGGCCACACTGCACCTTTTTGAAAGTTAATTTAAATTTATCTATTTTCTACTACTCTGTGGATTGTCTGATATATGGCACCATTATCTATGACTTGAATTGAGTTGTTGGTTCAGGTTCGCGTCAGTTGATATCAGGGGCCCATCTGATTTTGCTATGGAGCCTATGAATTCTAGTTACACCTCCGGTACCATACAGTCCAACTGTTCCCCAATGTATGTTGCTGCAGCAAGCAACAATAGGACATGTTGCATATTAAAGGGGTTTCTCACTACAATGAATAGCTTTCAACATGCAGAGAAAGGTAAATTAAGTCTATTACCAAATACATTGCTGTTTTATCACTTTGTTAAGGAGAAAGGAGAGATTTTATCTCTTTTGAGTGCACACAAGTTTTTCTTGGTTACCAACCATCTCTCTCCTCTCTGTTATCTGATGAGGCAGAAGCTAAAGCTAATCTTTTTCCAAACACCGGAGCATTCTGAGTTTAAGGGGTTTTGCCACTAACTAAAATTGATATGGGAGGTTTGCAAATTTAAATAAACATTTAAAAAAAAATATGCACCATTTTTTGTTTTAACTGCTCCCTTAGTGATCCATAGTGTACTGCTCGTATCCAGGGGATATGACCAGGGACAAGAACTCCTTAGTCCTGGCCGCACTTGCTCAGACCTCACCTTTCCTCTCAGACAGCTTCTGTCAGTTTCTTCCCTGCTTAGTAATCACACAAAATCATTCGCTGCTTTAACCCCAGCTGCTGTAATTCTATTCCTGTTCTATGTGCCCTTTATCTAGTAATTAGCCAAACAGTGCAAATAAAGAAAAAGAAAAAAGAAACCTCAATCAGTTATGTCCACTGAGTGGAAAAAAAATCCACGTTTTGGTTTCTGCGTGGATTTGAACCTAGGAACTTTATTATGGAAGACAGAGCTGCTAACCACTCAGCTATGTTGCAGCTACTCACAGTTATTTACATAAACAGACCTCTGTTTGACAAGAGTGAGTGTAGTGACCCAGCACTGAAGATTTCTTTGTTCCATATTTTGCTGTATTCTGTCACAATATTTCAGTGCAGAAAAGAAATCATAATATTGCAGTCTAAAGTATTCTCTAGGTCGCTAGGTTCCTTGTTATAACATTTGCCTATGTTTAACATGTATATCTGCTGATTGGCTGCATAACCTGTTGTTCAAAATGATGCAATAGCTCTCTGACATGTGACCCCTCTGCTACCATGCCAACACCAATGGCTGGCCAGAGGCAGTTAGGCAGTTAGGCAGTTAGGCAGTTAGGCAGTTAGGCAGTTGGTTAGTTAGTCTCTGCTCCTCCATCGGGAGGTATGCGAGGTCTCCGGCAAGTCAAGGTGTGTGTGTGTTGCTCCCTGGCTAACCTCAGCCATTCTGCTAGGCCCCTAGCCTACCTCAAACCTGTCCTTAATTCTTCTACCACCTACGGGACACACAGGATCTCCAGTGCTACTCAGGAGGATGCAAGTCCAGTCAGAAAACCTTCTGTCCGACCGTCTGGGAATAGAGGGTCTCCCACCTGCGGTCATAGTCTTCTCCTGGCTTTCAAGTCAGAGATCCACGCACATTCTCATGCTCAACGCATGCGAGTACTTCAGTCTTCTCAAATCCAGTATTCAAGAATCAAGGTCCCCCAAACCAGGTCTTTTTTCCC
>JAODAL010083869.1:0-11103 GCA_025379985.1 Phyllomedusa bahiana
CAAAGTGGGCCCGGGTCATGCTTTTTTTTTTTGGGGGGAAATTTGCTTTGGGAAAAGCAAACAAAACTACAGGTCCTATTATAAAAAAATGTTTGTTTCTAACAACAATTTGGGTTTTTCACTTGTCAAGAGTGGCCCCAAGGGTGTTTGGGGCTGTCAGAAAAAAGGAATAGGTAGGACACTGTTAATGGACAATATTTCAAAAAGACTTGTTTTTGCCCAAAATCTTTTTAAAAAAGCTAAACAATCCCTGTATTGAGAAAAACCCATTTTTTTACAAATTTAAAAAAAAAGAAACAAAAAACATGGGGGATTCCAAACCCATTTTTTAAAAAGTTTTTTTTTCTAGAAAAATTTAAATACTAAAAAATTGCATGTACCCAAAAAAGCGGTAAAAAATTCCTCTAAAATTTTTAACCCAAGGGGAGGTACAGGAAAAATTGACCTAAGGGAAAAATTTTTCAGGGACCCTTTGGAAATATTACACGGACAGAGAAAAAAAGTTTCAGAGACAAAATTTTCCCCCGCACGTTTAGTTAAAAAAAAGAAAAAGAATTCCAAAAAAAGGGCAAAATGGGGGTGGAAAAAGGGCGTTAACCCCCAGTATTTTCCAAAATGAAGCTCCAAATTTTGGGCTGCACTGGGCAAGCTTTTTCCAGGACAGGGACAGTATTTTCCATTTAAACTAAAATGGTGGTTGAAAGACTCCTTTTTTCCGGCCCCTTTTTGAACTGTGGGTCAGACAGGGTTTTAAGGGGCATTTTGCGGGGGCAGGACAAAATATTGTTTTAAAGTCCCTTCAACTAAAAATTTTTGTTCAAAGACTCCCTTTTCCCCCACCTTTTTTTAATTTTGGGGGGCAGACAGGGGTTTAAAGGTCATTCCCCGCGGTACAGAAAAGGTAATCAATGTCCAGTTTAACTAAAATGGTGGTTTTTAAAGACTCCTTTTTCCCGGGACTTTTTAAATTGGGGGTTTATGCAGGTTTGGGGGTCAGCTGCTTTTCCCCAGGGATATTTAATGTCCCGTTCAAGTAAGATGAAGGTTCAAATCATTTTCTGCCTTCTGGGACTTTTTAAAATTTTTTGGGTGATGCAGGTTTAAGGGTCAGGGGTGTTGGGGGCAAGACCGGGATAGGGAATGGTTTTTTGGGACTTTTTTTTCTGTGGCTTTTATAACCCTAATTTTGGGTTTTAAAGATGTTGCACGTTTTCCATTTGACTGTTTTGGATGTTAAATTTTACTTCTCCAGCCTTTTTTGGCTTTTAATTTAAGAAGGGGTTGTTGCTCCCCCCATAGACTTTTTTGGGCATCCTCATACCATGCTCCCCTAACGAAAAACCCCTTTTTTTGATAGCGGCCCGGGCTAAACGGGTATCGCTTTGAACTCAATAGCCAACCAATGCTAAACACTAATCACAGTCACTTTCAGACCCAAACATCCCGGGGATTAAAATTTAAACAGACCAAAGCAAAAATCTGACCCAGTGGTTGTAGTTGGAGGCAGACTCTATACCATTGAAGTTGATATGGGCAGAGCTCCTGCTGTACTGAGGCTCCATGAGGTCCTGTTGTTTCCCCTTTTTTGGGAAAATGCTGTCCTCCTTGGGGTTTAAAACTAATTGATATTAAAAAGGGGTTAAAAATGGTGGGGAATTTGGGAGCATTAATATGATTAACCTGGGCGACTCGCCATTCTGCCTCTGTCGTTAATAGGTACAATCCAACATATTTTAGAAAGGTCTCCCAACCTTTTAGATGTTCCTGTTTACACCAAAAGACCTCCCTCGCATTTTGAAACTGGTATGGTTTATGACTCATTCCAAAGTGTTGTGTCTGGCGCAGATTGTCCAAGTTTTGGTATATGACGGTTCATACACCTAAAGAAAAGTGCTATAAAAGACTTTTTGACTCAAAGCCCGACAAGGAAATGACGCAGCCTCGTATATACATGTCGCCTAATACGTTAGGAAGTGTTGTAGCTTTTAACTGGTCTCGAACATTAGTGCTGCTCACGGCCAGACAAGGGAGGAGACAGACGGCCTCTTCTTCATCAAAACTATCTAATAGTAAAAATGTCTCTGTTTCTCATGGCAATGAATAAGCACTCATAACCAACCAATCAGAGCTCATAACCAACCAATCAGAGCTCATAGCAACCAATTAGAGCCCATAGTGACCAATCAGAACCCACAGCAACCAATCAGAACCCACAGCAACCAATCAGAACCCACAGCAACTATTTAGAACCCACAGCAACTAATCAGAACCCACAGCAACCAATCAGAGCCCACAGCAACCAATCAGAACCCCAGAACTAACAAAACCCCACAGCAACCAAAAGGCCCACAGAAACCCAATTCAGAACCCACAAACCAATCAGACCCCACAGCCCCCAATCAGACCCCAAGCAACCAATCAGAGCCCACAGCAACCAATCAGAACCCAGAAACCCAATCAAACCCACAGCAACTAATCAAAACCCACACAACCAAATCAGAGCCCAAAGCAACCATCAGAACCATAGCCACCAATCAAAACCCATAGCAACCAATTCAGACCCCCACAGCAACCAATCAGAACCCACAGCACCATCAGAGCTCATAGAAACCCGGGAGCCCAAAAACAACCAATCAGAGTCATGAAATCAATCAAACCCACAGCAACCATCAAGCCCATAGAAACCCAATCAAAACCCCACAGCAACCAATCGGGCCCCCATACAACCGGAGCCCATAAAAACCCAAATCAGGCTATAGCAATCAATCAGAACCCATCCCCCAATCAGAGCTCATAGAAAACCAATACAGCCCATAGCAACCAATCAGAGCAATAGAAAACCAAATAAGAGCCCTTCAACCAATCAAGCCCATAGTAACCAATCAAGCTCTATCACCAATCAGAGCCCATACCACAAATCAGAGCTCAAGCGACCAATCAAGCCCATAGCGAAAATCAGAGCCCATAGCAACCAATCAAGTCATATCCCCAAAATCAAGCTCATAGGGATAAAACAAATACAGCAACCAATCAGAGCTCTAGTCCCACCAACAGACCCCCTAGCCCCAACAACCCCAAGTTACCAATCAACCCCATAGAAACAAATCAGAGCCCATGAACCAATCAAAAGCTCAGAGCGACCAATCAGAGTCATACAACCAACAAGTCAGAGGGGCCCAAATCAGAGCTCATAACAACCAATCAGAGCTTTAGCAACCAATCAAGTCATAGCGACCAATCAAGCCCATAGCGACCAATCAGACCCCCATAGTGACCAATCAGGCCCTAGAAAACCAATCGACCCCATAAAACCAAATCAACTCTCACCCCCAGACCACGCAACCAATCATACCCATAGAATAATAAGGTCATATAACCAATCAGGCTCATAGCAACCAACAGGCCATGGCAACCAATCGAGCTCTTTTTTCGTTTTTCCAAGCAGTAAAGAAATGAAAGCTGTTTTGATTGGTCGCAAAAACAACACGGACCGTTTTACTATTAGACAGTTTTGATAAATAAGGCCAAGACAATTTTTGTTCCCAAAGCTTCTATGGTCGGCGAACTCTTACTTTCCATAAAAGACGCCTTGACACTTACGTTTGCGATCGCGACTTCAGAACAACCTTAAATTTTTCGGGGGAAAAAAAAAAAAAAGAAAAAAAAAAAAAATTAATGTAAAAATAAAACGTTCTGTACAATTCTGTGTTTAAGTAATGCAGCATTGGGAGGATATAACATGAACCATACATGCCAACTCTCCCGTTTTTGGCGGGGGGGTCCCGCTATTGGGGGTCCCCCCCCGCCTCCCGGGGGGTTTGGGATTTTCCCTTTTTTTCCCCCCGCCAGCAGGCGCGGGGGTCCTTTAAATGGCCGGGCGCCGGATAGCGCTGGTTTCCTACCCGGCGCCCCCGGCTGTTCCCACGGGCGGGTTTAAGCGGGCGCAGGGCCCTCACCCCCCCCGGGGCTCACTGTGCGGGAGGAGGCAGAAGGGGTCGCTCCCCCCTCCTCCTCCCCCTGTTGTAAAGCACCCTGCCGCCCTGCATCAGGTCACAGCGCAGGGGAAAAAGACGCCGGCTGCTCTCATTCCCCCTGCGCGCAGAGGAATTTGGGCAGGGGCCGGCCCGGGCGCAGGGCCTGGTCAGGTAAGTGGAATTTTTATTTTATTTTTATTAACTACATGGGGGGCTCTGCCCGGCACAATGGGGGGGGGGGGTCTACCGGTGGCTCAAAGGGGGCAACACCTGGCTGGCTCAATGGGGGGGAATACCTGGCGCTACAATGGGGAACTACCGGCTGGGTACAAGGGGGGGAAAACCGGCTGGGTACAATGGGGGAAATACCGGTGGGTCAATGGTGCAACTACCTGGTGGTCAATGGGGGGAATACCTGGGTGGCTACATGGGGCAACTACCTGGCTGGCTACAAAGGGGGCAAAACTTGCTGGCTACAATGGGGGCAACTACCTGGCTGGAAACAATGGGGCAATACCTGGCTGGCTACAATGGGGCAACTACCTGGCGGCTACAATGGGGGAATTACCTCGCTGGCAAAAATGGGGGCAACTACCTGGCTGGCTACAATGGGGGCAACTACCTGGCTGGCTACAATGGGGGCAACTACCTGGCTGGCTACTAAAGGGGGCACTACCTACCTGGCTGGCTACTAAAGGGGCACTACCTACCTGGCTCCTTTCCCGGTTGTTTAGACTTTAGATTTAGACACCATGGCGACATCATGGCTGCAGAGCTGAAATGAATGAGGAACAGTGCTGCGCAATGTTCATCACTCCGATCACCCCCCTCACCTTGATGAGAATGCAGGGTGCTGAGTGGTCACCTTGGTAACTGGAAGCCTAATGAAGGTTTCTGAAGCTGCCATGTTATTTCCTCTATTACATTTTGCATCCTGCTTCAGACAGGAAGTAATAAAAGCACCATTTTGGTACACCAATGCAGAAGGATGTATAGTGCAGAAGGATGTACAAGCCCCCTAGAGTTCAAGTATCCTAGCTGGGGTAGAAGTATCGTACAAACGTAAAAATGCAAAAATAAAAAAAAATTAAATATTAAAATAATATTAGGATTGCTACGTCCGTAAAAGTCTGATTTATTAAAATATCAAAGAAAATTCCAAAGCGGCAAAATTGTGTTTATCTAGTCATTTCACATTTCAAAAAATATTTTGAAAAAAGTACTCAGAAAGTCATATTTATCCCAAAATGGTTCCAATAAAAATTACACTTCAGCCCACAAAAAATAAGCTCTTACTCAGGTTCATGTATGGAAAAAAAACCAAAGTTATTGGTCGCAGAAAATGGAGCAGTAAAAATATAAAAAATAGAGAATGTACTAAAACTTATAAGGGATGTATTTCACCTACATATCAGCTACTGGGGAAATCAGCAAAAAGAAAAGTTATAGGCTCTGTCCACATGATGACACAATGAGTATTTCAAGACAGAATCCATTAAAGGCTAATGGGTAAGAACTGAAGAGCTCACCAGCACCATCTATTGGATGCAGTAATCCCCAATTCACATGTAACTCAGAAGAGTCTTGCAATGTGGAATGGATTTAAACCATGCCAGATAAGTTCATCTGCAGACGGCTGTTTTAGGGTATTTGCCACTCTTCAGTGCAGAGTAGAAATTACTGGCTGGGTGAGAGGTGAGTGTGGCTTAGACTTTTGCAAGAGTCTTCTGAGTTACATGTGAATTGAGAATTACAACATCCAATAGATGGCGCCACTGAGCTCTTCAGCTCATTCCCATAAGCATTTAATTTATGCAAAATGCCTGTGAGGTGCAAAATGCGAAAAAATTCTCACACCACCAATTTGGTGGCTCTCACCAAGGACAGATATTGCTGTCTTCTAAGCCACACTCGCCTCTCACCCATCCAGCAAGTTCTACTCTGCACTGAATGGGGCAAATATTCCGAAACAGCTGTCTGTAGATGAACTTATCTGGCACGGCTCAAATCCTTTTCACTTTGCAAGTGTCACGTCAGAGGAGTTGCAGTGGGCCCTGACTGCCACCCAGCGCACTGTCCCTGCCTACTTGATGGCAGACCCCAACTGGGCGATAGTCCCTACACTACTACGTGCAGGGCCGTCAGGGAAACGCAGAGTCAGACAGTCCGGGTGGATAAAGGTACGGGTACGCCAAAGCCACAAATCAGAAACTAGGAGAACAACGGTAAACAAGCCATGGGTCAAAAACACAGGAGGTCATGCAGTACAAAATCGTAGGACGGAAACGTAGTTGAAGATCAAGCCGGAGTCAGGAAATCAGGAGTAGCAAACAAACGAGGAATACAGGGGAAGCCCAAGGGATAACCTTGCTCAGGCAAGGACAAACAGAAATGAGGGAGTTTAAATAAGGGGCCCGGAGCCCGCCCCAGAAGACGATTGGTGCGGCCTCCGGGCACTCCTATTGGCCAGTACGACACACCGTCTGACTTGATGAGGAGCTGAGCTGTCACTCCTAAGCTCATCAGCCCAGCCTCTTCCTGAGTGTGTCGACTGACCAGAGGGATTAACCCCTACAGTGCCTTGCTGTTTCACGGCGGAAACGTGCGCCGTGACAGCAAGACTCTTATGTGTTATGTGTGAATTGAGGATAATTACATCCAATAGATGGTGCTAGTGAGCTATTCAGTTCTTCCCCATAAGCCTTTACTTTATGCAAAATTCCTGTGAGGTGCAAAAAAGCGAAAAAATCCTCACACCACTGACTTGGTGGCTCTCCCCATTGAGAGATATTCCCCCTTCTAAATCAGGATCCAGGTAGATTCCTATTTGAAATACTAATCTACAACTGGAAGTAAATCATCCCCATTTACCTCAATAGAATACAAAAATACTTAGAACTTGTTTATTCTTCCATCGTATTCCACGTGGAAGATTTACTAATGAGGTTTAAAAAGGGGGATGGCTAAAAAATTGGGTTTTTTAAAAAGGGGGCAAAGATTTTAAAAATTTGGGGAAATCTTTGGGAATTTCAACTCCCACCAAAAAAAGAAACCAACATTTTGGCTAAATTATTGGCACAAAGTATTTAATTTAAAGGAAAAAAAAGGTAAAGTTGGGCTAGACAGTAGTTTTTGAGCGTTTGCTTTTGGCTATCGAGATCGATCGATAGCCCGATGCCCGGGCCACTACCGATAATTTTTTTTCGATAGTGACATCGTTTAAATGAGCGATGCCCTTTAAAAGGGTCTAGGGGGAGAGCAACAACACCTTCATTTTTAAACCCCCAAAAAAGGGCTGGAGAAGCAAAATTTAAACCCATCCAAACATAAAATGGGGGGGTTCCTACTTTCAAAGGCAGTAAATGGGGGGGTTTTTAAAAAAGGCCCACGGGAAAAAAAGTAAACAGCCTTTCCCACTACCCCTGCCCTTTGTCCACAGCCTGACCCTTTAAAACCCGATCCCCCAAAAATTTAAAAAAAGTGCCAAAAGGCATTTGTTTTTAAACCATCATTTTACTTAAAATGGACATTGAAACCCCTGCCCTGGAACGCAGCAGGGCCCCCCAAAACCTGCATGACCCCAATTTTAAAAAAGTCCCGGGAAAAAAGGAGTCTTTAAAACCACCATTTTATTTTTGAACGGACATTGACTATACCTGTCCTGGGCCACAGCATGAGCCCCAAACCTCCGTTAACCCCCAAAATTTAAAAAGTGCCGGAAAAAGGAGTCTTTCAACCACCATTTTAGTTTCACGGACATTGAATAAAACCTGTCCGGGGCCCACACCCAGCCCCGGGGCCCGGGGAAGGTTACAGTGGGTGCGGTGAGAGCCCCAGGCTGGCGCCCCTTTCATCAAATTAATCCCAAAAGGTTTAAAATCCCTGAGACGCAGCAAGGGAAAAACCTGTCGTGTTTGAAGCAGAGTGCGGAAAGGGGAAAGTGTGAGAATTTCCAGCCTTCCTCAAATACACAGTCAAAACCTGGGGGCGCTTGCCCCTCCGTATGATGCGACCAAATTGGGGCTTTACTTGGGAAAAACTGGTGGTTAACGTCCTGTTAAACCCCGGGGTTCCCCTTTTTTGGCCCTTCTTTTTCCCCATTTTACTCAACCCGGGTGGAGGAAATGGTCTCTGTACTTTTTTCTCTGTCCGTTCTCCATACTCCATGGCCCCTTTAATAACCTCTCTGGTCAAGTTTTTCCCGAAACCCCCTTGGGACCAAATTTAGAGGGAATTTTTTTTATCACTATTTTTTACCCTCAAGTTTTTTTGGGGTTTAAATTTTTGAAAAACAATTTTTTAAAAAAGGTTTGGGAATCCCACCATGTCCTTTTTTTCTCGTTTTTTAATTGTAAAAATGGGTTTTTCTCAATAAAAGGGGTTGAAAAACATTTAAGGGTCTTGCAAAAAAAGTAAAAATTTTCAATATGTGTCCATTTAACAGTGTCCTACCCATTCCTTTTTTCCCGACAGGGGCCCCCCCCCCCCCCATCAAACCCTTTAGCCACTCTTTACCAAAGTGAAGAAAAAAAATTTTTTTGAATAGGACCTGTATAAAAGTTGGGATGCACAGCCCAAAAAAAACCCCAAAAATTTAAAACATGACCCTTGAGCCACTTTTGGGCAATTGTGAAGAAACCCAAAAGTCTGAAAAAAAACATTTTTTAGGGAAAGGGCCGTATATTTTCGCATGTCCCCACAAAATGCCCCCCAAAAAATTTAAAACATGACCCCTGAGCCACTTTTGACAATTGGGAAGGGGGAAATGTCATTTAAAAAACAAAAATTTTTTAGGGGGAAAAGGACCTGGGGAGTTTGGGGTGCATTTCAAGGGACAAAGCCCAAAAAATTATAAAAATGACTTCTCAGCCTTTTTTTAAAAAATTTTGGTGAAGGAAAAATGCCACTTAAAAGCAAACTTTTCTTTTTCCAAAGGACCATAAAAATTTTTGCTGAAACCCCCACAGAAACATGACCCCAAAAAATTATAAATATGACTTCCCCACCACTATTAAAAATTTGGGAAAGGGGGGAAAAATCCCACTTAGAACCCCACTTTTTCTTTTCCCAAAGGCCCAAAATGATTATTGTTTTAAACTCACAGAAAAATGCCCCCAAAAAAAAATTATAAAAATGACTTCTCAGCCATTTTTAAAAAAATTGGGTTTAGTAACATGCCCCCAAAACCCCTTTGAAATGTGAAAAAAATTGAAAAGGATAAAAGTGATAAATGGAATATGGTTTTGTCATGAAACCGGGGGTTTTTTATTTCTCCTCACAAAAAAACCCGCAAAAGGAACGGGTTGGGAAGGGGAGAAATTAAAAATTGCAGAAGAAATGATCTTTTTAAAAATAAGTTTTTTCAAAGGACCTTTTCTTTTTGGGAAGAAAGGGAAGTGGGCCCAGCAATTTAATCGGTGACCTGGGCCCAAAGGGGGCCACAACATCATCGAGTTTCCACCTGTTTCCCATCTTGATGAAAGCCCAAACTTCCACTTTAATCTGGGGAAACCCAAATCGTTTGTTTTTGTAATGACTCCCCGGGCTTTTGCTAAAAGGTCCCTCAGATATGACTTGGGGGGGCAGGAACCCACCCTATGGGGGTCGGGGCCAGTGGGGGCCATTCGCCCATTTTGGGGAACCCGGGGAATTTTTTTGGGGGGGCCGGGAAACACATACAAAAAACATCGGTTTTTGAGACGCAGATAGCCCGGCACCATAAATTTTAAAAGTTTTCTCTGGATGTTGAAGTGTGGCCTGAAATTGAAAGGGTTTGGTTTGGTGAGGGGGAAAAATAAAGATTCCCAGAGGTCCCCATTAGGCTTCTGCCACCTTGCCGCTGCTGCCCGCTACGGGTACTTGGCACCCCAACTGCTGTCACCCCGTTTGGCGTTGTTCCACCGGACGGGGGGAAGGGACCGGGAAAGCGACCAACGATGTCCCCAGTTGATCAATCGGGCAAGGTCTCCTTTTTCCTGCATTTTACCCCTCAAATTTGGGTGGGAAAGGGAAAAGGCGAGTTTTTTTTTTGTCCCGGGGGGGGTTTCCAGGAAGGGGGGGCCACCCAGTAATGGGGTCATTTGTTTGGCCTTAATGCAGGATCATCCAACCACTCATGTGAGAAGGGGAGCCTTAAATTTTCCCCAAGCCTCGGGGTTGGGGGCACTAGCAAACTCATCTTCCTCATCTCCCTTTCAAAATTCAGGGGGTCCCCCTCTTTCCAAGGCAGGGACGTGGGTGTTTTGGGAATACCTCCTCCTCCCCCCCCTTTTCCCTTTCCGTCACACTTCAACACACCCCTGACTTGCCTCAGATGAAAGGGACCCTGAGAAACTGATTTCGCCGCCTTGCACTAGCTCTGGACCCTGAACCCCTGCCCAATGAAAAACCGATTAAAAATTTAGAAACTGTTGGGGCCCTTTTGGGTTTGACGGGGGAGAAAGGGGTCCGTGTCCCCCATCTGTGTCCGTCCCCCTCCTCCGTCGCCCGGCGGGGAACCCCATGTTTTGAGTGTCCAAAGATCTTTTTAAAAACTAAGATCACCACCCCAAAGCTCATGCTTTACCAAAGGGGAACTTTCCCCACCCGACCAAATTTTGGGGGGCCCTTTTTCAAAAATGGCAAGGATGGTGCAGAGTCTTTTACCTGCCTCCAATCTCGGTGGTCAACACCCCCAGGGGGCCGCACCGCGCTTTCAGGCCATGTGTCCCCTTCTTATGCGTAAAGGCAATTTTTCTGCTCCCCAATCGCTGGAGCATGTTGGGGGGTTGGGAAATTTCCAGCGTTTTTATGCCAGTCAACAATGAGAAAGGTTTTACGGGGGAGGCCGAGTGACGCTGCAACGCAGCCAGGCGGGACGAAGAAGGGGCGAACGGCGGAATTTCGGGCTTAGACTTCGGCCTTCCCCAAACAGGCAGTCCGACCCGGGTAGCTCTTTAAAATTTCCGGGGCGCAAGGGTTCATGACATGTGCCAGGCAAAAGGGTTTTTGCTTTCCCCCTAGATCTTAAGGGGGGCCCGCAATTTCGCCCGTTATCGCACACCACCTTGCCTGGCACAAGGTTTTTGTCCCCCCAGCCAGCGCTCGGTCTCATTTCGGAGAGCCGGCCACATCCTGACCCGTGTGTGGA
>JAODAL010083870.1:0-11103 GCA_025379985.1 Phyllomedusa bahiana
TCCGTATCCGATCTAAAAGAAACGCTTTTTTTCAGTATGCGAGTCGCCGAATTCCCCCATCAAAAACCCGGGTTGTCCTCCAAACCATCCGTAAGTTAGGGGGGAGAGGGGAGCGCCCAGCCGGGAAAGACTGCTTGGCAGATTTAGTAAAAAGGGGGATAAGGGGCCCTTAAGATAGCGGGCGCGGGTTTTCAAACAAAAAGGAGGAAGGCAGGGTCATTCGCAGTCCTCGCCCTAACAGACGGATGGTTCTATTTTTTTTAGCTAAAAAGGTTGCAAGGAAAGCACTCCCACCAGATATGTAACATCGTGCCCCTCCCTAAAAAAAACCCACAAATTAAGACTGGGGGTAGAGGGGGGCAGGGGGAGCCTCAATACCAACAGTAAAATTTTATATTTCTCCTTGTACCCGACTGCGACCGGGGTGCTTGGGGAAAGAGTAATATTTTTTCCTCCAACCCATCGAAAATGATCTCGAAAGACCTTTCCCACCCATCTGAAAGGCAATGTAAAGGATCCCCATCCTCTTTTAAAACACCCATCTAACCCCTTTACTTAAAAAGCCCTCTCTGGACCCACCGGTTTTCTAACTACCGACCAGTCCAACCGCCCTTTCTCCTAAACCCTGGAACCTTGGTCTCCCCCGTTTAATCCCGCTATCCTCACACCACCTTCTCGTCCCACAACCCGGTTCCCGCACCCTGCACTCCACAAAACGCTCTAGTTAAATCTCAATATCTCCTCATTTGCCAAACACGGGGAAAAATACTCGTTGCTGCTTCTCCTGGACTCCCCTTGCAGTTTTTGACATGGGATCACCCCTTTCTCCCACCAGCTCACACCTTTGGCATCCAGGACACCGCTCCGTTTGGTTCCTTTTTCCCCCTCTCTGACCCCCCTTCAGGGGTCTCATTTGCTGGTTTCACCTCCTCCCCTTTTCCTCTTGCGTCGGGGTTTTCCTCAGGGTCATTTCGGGTCCTCTCCTTTTTTCACTTTACAATCCCCCATTGGACAAACCCTCACAATTTTGGGTTCAGTACCATCTCTATCGATGACACCCAAAAAAAACACCCCTCCCGGGAAACATCCTCCCCCATACAAAAACCATGACTGTCTTCCGCTGCTCGACATCATGTCCTCTTCTCCATCTGAAACTAAACCCACAAAACCGAACTTCTTGTCTTTCCACCCTCTTCTAACCAACCCTACCCTGCTATCTCGTCTCAGTGTGTGGCACCACCATAACTCCTGGGCAGCGGGCCCGCTGTCTTGGGGTAATACTAGATTCTAATCTGTCCTTCACCCTTAACCCAAATCCCTTGCCCGCTCCGTCATCTGCAACCTCAAGAACAACTCCAAAATCCGTACTTTCTCACTGTGGAAACAGCTCAAACCCTCATTGTTGCTCTATTCACTCTCGTCTTGACTACTGCAACCCCTTTGCAAAACGGTCTCCCTCTCTGCAAACTCTCCCCTCTGCAATCTGTTCTGAAATGCAGCAGCCAGGCTTGTCTTTCCCCCTCCAGCCCTATACTGATGCCTCTACCCTGTGTCAGTCACTGCACTGGTTGCCCATCCAGTACAGAATAAAAACAAAACTCACCACCTCACCCATAAAGCTCTCCACAGTGTTGCTCCTCCCTAAAATCTCCTCCCTCATCCCCTGTCTACCACCCTAACCCGTGCTCTCCGCTCTGCTGATGATATCAGACTACATTCCTCAATCATCCGAACCTCCCATGCCCTTTTCCAAGATTTCCCCACTGCAGCACCGGGCCTATGGAATATGCTACCGCGGGCATCAAGCACATTCACAACCTCACAGTTTTAAGAGGGCCCTGAAAAACATCTTCCCCAGCCTGGCCTACCAAGATCCCTAACTGCTATCACACCTGTCACTCCCTACACTAGGCACTCACAGGCACTTATCTGTATATAGATTTACTGTCAGGGTGGCTGGGTCCACCCAATTTCTATGTAAACCACCCTTATTTTTGTAACATGGCTGGACCCTAGTAAACTGAGCACTTCTTAACCCTTTTGTCCACCCATACACCATAATAGATTGTAAGCTCTCGCGAGCCAGGTTTCCCCATACCTCGTGTCTCATTTTTAAGTTCTTTTAATGTGTAATGTCTGTATGTACACCCTCTAATTTGTAAAGTGCTGCGGAATATGTTGGCGCTATATAAATAAAAATTATTATTATTATAAGTCTCTACAGAAGACACCATCAGCTCGTGAACCCTTGAGAGTAAATGAGTACTGTGAGTCCTCTGCAGACACCAGGATTCAAAGATAGTAGGGCTCTACAAAGGTTAGCGAGACCCGAAGGCAAGAAAACACTACGAAAATTGATAGTAGTGAAGTCTAGAGAGGTTCATTTTTCCTGTTTTTTTGCAGCAAGATCAGAGTACGATATGAGAGCATTGTCAATAAGAATGTCTCTCTTTAATTCCAAAAAACCCCTCCCTCCACCCAGACCGAGCGCTCCACCTCTCAGTGCTCAGGAGTCCCGGGTTTTTCCCGTAATAGGAGTAAGCGGACCTCCTTTTCTTCAAAATATGCAAACGAGGCGGATACGACCTATGAGTCCGTATCACAGTCTGCGTAATTAGAGGAAGTAGATTAAGAGATTTTTTGGGTAGCCACTCTAGGGGTAACCAGGGTATGGGAGCGGTTGGATATTTGTACATTGCGGATTCCAATTGAACCCAGAGCTTAGATTGTGTATGATGAAATGAGTCTAGTATCCTCACTGTGTGATTTTTTTTTTAAAGGAATGTTTTCTGAACCATCAGTAGTAGGTATCTCTGTTATTAAAGTTGCTACCTATTTTTAAAGCCTGAAGTTAGGCCACGTGCTGGCTGACATGATGGTTTCTCTAAACATCAAGCTTATAATGGATGCAAAGCAAGTAATTACAGCATATGTGCATCACAATATGATTGGTAGAATGGTATTTATAATGTGGTAATGGGTAATTGGAGTTTATAATCCCTGAGGAAGCACGAATGCACAAAGCATGTCTTGGGCATTAGGGATGCTACTGTGGTCTGTATTTCCCTTGTATTATGCTATTTTGGCTTTTATTGATGGTCACTTTATGCAGATTTAATATTGCACTTTATACATTGTCACCTCTTTTATTCTGTATGGTCACCTTTATGGCTTAATTGTAGACACTGTTTAATTGACTTTGGGCTAAGCTCTATAGTCATTTTATAGGGGATATTATGTCACGGTATATTTTGGTAATTCCAATCATGTCGTTCTCTGCGTGACCTTGTACATAATATGTGTAGCCATTTAATAATATTACAGTTGTGCTCAAAAGTTTACATTCCCCGGCAGAATTTTTGCTTTCTTGGCCTTTTTTCAGAGAATATGAATGATAACACAAAAACTTTTTGGTTATGGTTAGTGGTTGAGTGAAGCCATTTATTGTCAAACTACTGTGTTTTCTCTTCTTAAATCCTAATGACAAACAAAAACATCCAAATGACCCTGATCAGAAGTTTACATACCCTGGTGATTTTGGCCTGATAACATGCACAGAAGTTGACACAAATGGGTTTGAATGGCTACTAAAGGTTCAGTAATATCCTCACCTGTCCCCTTTATTTGCTTGTAAAAATGTGTGTGCATAAAAGCTGAGTGAGTTTCTGGGATCCAGACAGACTCTTGCATCTTTCATCCAGCCATTGGCATTTCTGGATTGTGAGTCATGGGGAAAGCAAAAGAATAGTCAACGGATCTACGGGAAAAGGTAGTTGAACTGTATAAAACAGGAAAGGAATACAAAAAGATTTCCAAGGAGTTGATAATGTCAGTCAGCAATGCTCAAACAGTGATTAACAAATGGAAAATCAGGGGCTGTGTAAAAAGCAAACCACGGCTAGGTAGACCAACAAAAATTTAGGCCGGGATGCAAAGAAAAACCCACAAATAATTTCAGCTGAAATACAAGACTCTCAGAAAACTAGCGGTGCGGCTGTTTCAAGATACACAATAAGGAGGCACTTGAAGAAAAATGGGCTGCATGGTCGAGTCACCAGAAGAAAGCCATTACTGCACAAATGTCACGAAGTATCTCGCCTACAATACGCCAAACAGTACAGAAACAAGTCTCAAAACTTCAAACTTTTTGGCCACAACCATAAACGTTACATTTGGAGAGGTGTCAACAAGGCCTATGATGAAAGGAACACTATTCCTACTGTAAAGCATGGAGGTGGATCGCTGAGTTTGGGTTGTGTGAGCTACAAAGGCACAGGAAACTTGGTCAAAGTTGAAGGAAACATGAATGCAGCACATTATCAGCAAATACTGGATGCAAATTTGCACTCATCAGCCCGGAAGCTGTACATAGGATGTACTTGGACGGTCCAACATGACAACAATCCAAAACACAAGGCCAAGTCGACCTGTTATTGGCTATAGCAGAACAAAGTGAAGGTTCTAGAGCGGCCATCTCAGTCTCCTGACCTCAATATCATTGAGCCACTCTGGAGATCTCTCCAGTGCACAGTTCATAAAAGACAGCCCAGGAATTTACAGGAACTGGAGGCTTTTTGCCAAGAAGAATGGGCAGCTTTACCATCTGATAAGATAAAGAGCCTCATCCACAACTACCACAGAAGACTTCAATCTGTCATTGATGATAAGGGACAATACACGAATTAAGACTGGGGTATGGGAACTTTTGATCAGGGTCATTTGGAGGTTTTTGGTTGTCATTATGACTTAAGAGAAATCACAGTAGTTTGACAATAAATGGTTTCAGCCAACCACTAACCATGAGTGGAAAATAAGTTTTTGTGTTATCATTTATATTCTCTGAAAAAAGGCAAAGAAAGCAAAAATTCTACCGAGGTATGTAAACTTTTGAGCACAACTGTATAAATGTTATTGATGTAATGTGTTTTATTTTCTGTGTTTTATACTTTTATTTTTATTACAGTGTGTATGGCAGTAAGAGACATTTAATTTGGAACACCCTCCCTTACTACTACATGTAAACGCAAAAGCGCGTGTCAAGGTCAATCACCAAAGAAGGACTGCAGGCAACTTCTTTATAGAAGTGCTAGTGAGGCAGCAGGCCGGCACTTCTACAGTGAAGCTCGTATAGTGTATGCAATAGCAAGGGATGTAATACAAAGAAAAAGCATAAAGAGGAAGAGACTAAAACTCGTTTTAAATCCATTCTTTGTATTGGCTTCAAAATAATAATAATCTTTATTTATATAGCGCCAACATATTCTGCTGCACTTTACAAATTCAAGGGTAAACATATAGACATTACACAAATGTTGACATTACTTTTGGCTACGACATCCTATAGTCGATAGTCGGCCACCATCGTAAGGTTTTTCGTAGTCGATCACTCCGATGACCTTTAAAGTCTTGGAAGAGCAACAACACCCATTCTTACACCCAAACAGGGCTGAAAGCTGAATAAACAGCCACAACAGTCAAATGGATACGTGCTACATCTAGGCAAAACTTAGGCTATAAAACCACAGAAAAAAAGTCACAACCATTCACTATCCCGCCCTTGTACCACAGAAAACCCCTTTAAACCTGCATCACCCAAAAATTTAAAAAGTGCCAGAAGGCATATTTTTTAAACCCATTTTTTACTTGAACGGGACATTAATATCCCTGTCCTGGAACCACATGACCCAAAAAACTGCAGCCCCCAAGTTTAAAAAAAGGCTGAAAGAAATATTCTTTGAACCACCTTTTATTAACGGATTTTTGACTTACCTGTCCTTGCCAAAACATGCCCCGGGCCCCGGAGTTACAGTGGGTGCTTTGGGGCCCGGGTGCGCTGTCATCTATTAACACGCAGTTAAAATGCCCTGAGAGCAGCCATGAAAAAATTTTCATGCGAAGCAAAAATGCGGAAACGGAAATGTGAGAACTCCACCTTCCTCATACACGTCAAAAACCTTTGGGAAAACCCCTTTTCCCCTCCTAAGATGGGACCAATTGATTTAAATTGGAAAAAACGGGGGTTAACCTCCTTACACCCAGGTGCCCTTTTTTTTGGCATTCTTTTTTCTCAATTTTTCCAATGCGGGGAAATGGCCCTGTACTTTGTTCCTGTCGTGCTCCATACCCATGTCCTCTGAATAACCTACAACTGGTCAGTTTTCCTGTACCTCCCTTTAAAAATTTAGAGGGTGTTTTTAACACTATTTTGACATCAAGTTTTTAGATTTAATTCTGAAAAAAAATTTTAAAATAGGATGGGAAACCCACCCTGTTTTGTTTCTCTTTTTTTTAAAATTTTATTAAATGGTTTTTTCTCAATACAGGATTGAGAGCTATTTTAAAAATCTTGCAAAAACAAGTCATTTTTGCAAAATTGCCATTAACAGTGTCCAAACCAATTTCCCGTTTCTGACAGCACCATCACCCCTTGACCCCTTTTCAATTGTGAAGAACAAAAGCTGTTTTGAAACAACATTTTTTTAAAATAAAACCCGGGAAAAAGCGCATGTACAGCAAAAAGCCCCCCCAAAAATTCAAAAAATGACCCATGAGCCCTTTGGACAATTGTGAAACAAAGTCTATTTGAAAACAACATTTTTTTAGAAAAGGACCTTATTTTTGCCCGCATTTCCCCAAAACAGCAAAGACCAAAAATTATAAAAATGACTTTTCAGGCCCCCTTTAAAAAAAAAGTGAGGGGGAAATGGCCCCCAAAAAAAGCCACCAAATTTCCCCGTTCCAAAAGGAACCCCAAAAAAGCTTTCTCTTTCCCGCAACAAGACCCCAAAAAAAATTTTAAATATTTACTTTTTCAGCCCCCGTTAAAAAATTGGGGAGGGGAAATGCCACTTAGAAGCCCCATTTCGTTTCCCAAAAGGACCATAATTAATTTCTGTATCTCACAGCAACCCGAACCCCCCAAAAAAATTTTAAATATGGGCTTTTCGGGCCCCCTGTTAAAAATTGTGAGGCAACATGACCCCCAAAAACCAATTTACAATGGAAAAAAATTTTAAAGAAGAAGTGAGTAAATAAAAAAATTTTTTATTTCCAAAAAACCCCTTTGGGGGCTTTTACTTCCCTCACAGCAAAAACCCCAAAATAACTGTTGGGAAAAGAGAATAAAAAATTTAGGGGAAAAAAATTTATTTATTTTTTAAAAAAAAAATTTTCAAGAGGACCATTTTTTGTTTTTAAGAGGAAAAATGAAGTAGACCGGCAAA
Organism: Phyllomedusa bahiana; assembly: GCA_025379985.1. Taxonomy (NCBI): domain Eukaryota; kingdom Metazoa; phylum Chordata; class Amphibia; order Anura; family Hylidae; genus Phyllomedusa; species Phyllomedusa bahiana. The sequence goes on from JAODAL010083870.1 coordinate 7,224, forward strand.
AAAATCGGTGAAACCCCGCAAAATTTGGGGCCCACCCAACCCTCATCAGAGATCCCTGCCTGAATTTATCTTAGAAAGTCCAAAAGAACCACATTAAAATTTTGGGAAACCGGGTGCAAATTGGGCTTTAATTACTCCTCGGGTGTCTGAAAGGTTTCCCCTCCGATATTTCGCTGGCTGCTTTGGGGAGGGCAACAAAACCCCAAAGGCGTGGCCGTGGGGAGCTCGGGCCATTCGTCCCTTTTTGGGGTACCCCGAAATTTTTTGGGTTTTCCCGGGAAAACATCCAAAAACAACGGGGTTGAACGCAGATATCCGGGCCCCATGATCTTAACTGGTCCCCCTGGGGTGTTGGTGTGGGCCCCGCATTATTCGTTTGGGGAGGTGGGTTTAAAAAAAGATTGCCAGAGGGCCCCATTTTGGCTTCGCCACCTTTTTCCTGTCTGCGCTGCCCCCACGGGCTACTTGGCCCTCCCAACTGCTGACACCCTCGCTGGCGTTTTTTTTTTTCCCACCCCTGACATTTGAAGAACCGGGAAACAGACCAACGATGTCCCCCAGTTGATCAAACACAAGGTTTTCCCTTTTTTCCCGCATTTTACTCTCTTTTTTTGGGGGGGTGGAAGGAAAAGTGCGATTTTGTTTTACCGGGGGGATCCGGGGGTGGGGCCCCCCAGTAAAATTTTTGTTTAATTTTTAAAAGGGCCTTTAAAGCGAGGGGGTCAGTTTTAGGGAAAAGGAAAATCCAAGCCCCTCATTTGAAGAGTGGAACCTTGATTTTTCCCCAAACCTCTGGGGCGAGGGGGACTAGCCAAACTGAATATTCCCAACTTCCTCCTCCGCCCCAAATTCGCGCCAACCTCTTTCCCAACAGGGGCCCTCGGTAACAAAGGGGCTAGAAAAACCTCTCCCCCCCCCTCCTCCGCGCCCCCCGCACAGCTTCAAACAAAAAAGCCCCTGACTTGCCTGAATGATGCAAACCCCCGAGAGCAGAAAGCGCCACCCTTTTCACTTGTCTGGGGAAACCCCAAACCCCTGCCTAATGAAGACCGTGAAATTGGAAACAGTCGGGCCTTGTGGAAATTTTACGGAGAGAAAGACTCCGTGTCCCCCATCTGGGGTCCGTTCCTCCCCGTCGCTGGCGGGGCCCCGTTGTTTTCAGAGTGTCCAAAAAAAAGTTTCCCGAAATAAAATCACGACAATGCCTCTGCTGGGCAAGGGGATTGCCGCAAATGACCATTTTGGGCTTCTTCAAAACTGGCAAGGGTGGTGGGAGAGCTCTTTCCCCCTGCCCCCACTCTCGGTGGCTCAACACCCCGAGGCCGCAAACCCCGCTTGTCAGGCCAAGGGGGTCCCCTTCGTACGCGAAATGGCATTTGGCGGGTTCGCCAAAAAAATGCTGGAGCTGTGGGGGGGGAATTTCCAGCGGGGAAAAACCACCTTTAAAAAAATGGAAAACGGGAAACGGGGAAAGGGCCCGGGGTGAAAGCTGCAAAAACAGCCAGGCGGGGCAAGCAAGGGGGGGCAACCGCGGAAATTCCCAACCAGACCCGAAACCCTTCAGCAGGCATTCCAAAACCCGGAAACACTTTCTTTTGAAATTTCGGAACCCTTTTTAAGACAAAATTTCCAGGGAAGGGATGTGCTCCACCAAAACCCATCCTTTAAGGGGGGGCCCGCAAATTTTTCCCCCCTTATCGCATACCCCCCCATTTGGGCCTTTTCCCCAAGGTTTTTTGTCACCCAGCCCCGCGCCCCGCTCATTGCGGAGATGCCTTTCCCCAGCTCATTAACCCGGTGGGGCGGGCTCCAAACAATTAATTTCAAAACGGGTTGGATATTCTTGGGGGACGTTTTTTTCCACCATAGGAAACCTTTGGGGGGAAAAACCCTGCACCAACCCTGCGGTTTTTGAAAGCGTTTCGCCAAGCCTGAAGCCACCGTCACCCCCAAGACATCCACCCCGAACCAAACCCCGAAACTTTCCCCCAGAGATATTTAAACGGGCCTTTTGGGCCCTGCAAACTAGCCATGTCGGGGTGAAAATGGACTTTTCCCCCCCACAGATGCAGACAAAGGGGCTTGAAATTTTAGATGCCAAAGTGGGGGCCAGGGCAAGGGGCGGCCCTTTCTGGAAAAAAATTCCGCTTGGGGGTCTGGTATTGGGGGGAGGCAAGGGGCCAAAGACCTGGCGGAAACCATCCGTTTCCACCAAAAGGAAAGGGAACATTTCCAAGGCCAAAACCCGGCAAAAGCCGGGCATTCAAACTTTTGGGTTTTGGGGTGGGGTTTTTTGGGGTTTAAAATGTTTCTTCAGCTCCCAAACCTGGAAGAAAAGAAAGGGTTGGGTGCCCAGACCGGGCCGCGAAAAGCTTTCAGGTTTGTTTAAACTGGCGAAAAGGGGAAGGGGGGAGAAAGGGTCTCTGGTGGTGCGGTAGTAAATCCCGGTGCGACGGGGGGAGCTGGGAAGGCGGAGGGTGAACCCTGATCATGACCCAGAGGGCATGGGCAGCCCGAGGAACCCCTTGTGGTGGCGGGGAGGAGTAAGGAGGGGGAGACCGAGGAGTTGGCAGTGGTTGGAGGCCCGGCGCGGGCCCCGGGCCCTTTTTTTTTCCCCAAATGTTTCCCCCCCCATTTCAATCATGCAATTTCGCGCATGGACTAGGACATGTTTTGGGGTGGTTAACCACTTTAAGGGGGCTTGCCTCTACTTATGCGTTTTTGGCAAAAGGGGGCAATGACAAACGCTGGGTGAATCAGAGGGTTTCTCAAAGAAGCCCCCAGGCTTGAGAGGTCCTGGACCTTTTTTTTACCGGGGATAAGCGAGGGGCGGGTTTTCCTGACCGTCGGCTAGGCGGAATCAATCACGGACTTCTGCGACCGCCCCTCCCTTTTTTTGGCGGGGTCCCCCTATTGACACCCCCCCCCATCGTCCTTCCCCCCTCTTCCACTGATGAAGCCCGCAAGAAAATTTTTTAGCAAAAATAACCCCCGATGGTCCCCATGTCGTCATCAACATCATCATCACAACACAGGTGACCCTTTGGGCGTCCTACTTTCTTCATCCAGAAGCTGCGGGGTAAAAAGCAAGAGGGGCCCGGGAAGGGCGTTTCCCGACCGCCCCGGGTTTTTTGCCGGGTTGACCGGCTTCCCCTTTTCCCCCTCCCTGATGGCATCAGTAAAATTTGGGCCGGGAAAAAAAAGAAATAAAAACAAACCACTTTATCCCTTTTTAAAATGGGCCCTTTTGACCCCCCAAACCCCAATTTGTCATCAAAAAGGGGCTTCAAAAAAGGATTATCCACATTGGGTTTGGAACCGATTGACATTTGGGCTGCCATGTTTGGGCGGATGGGGAAGATGCTGGGTGACGACCCTTTGAAAGGGCCCTGACTGGGAGGGGCGAGGGGGAAGAAATGCTGGAATTCCCGGTTGCATTAAACCCCTGAAGGACAAAATTGGGGAATTTCAAGACCCTTACTGAGATTCACAGGCCCCCACCCAGCGTACAGGCCTGACGGTCCTCCAACTGGGCGAACCGCTAGCATGCGGTTGTCCCCGCCCCTGGGAAAAGCACCTTCCCCTTGTACCCCTCTTTCCCCCAAAGTTAAATACCCCCTTTTGCTCCTTTTCCCACCTGCCCTTTTGCTCCATGTTCAGAAATATAAAAATTTTTGAGAAGGGAATTGGGAAAAGTTTTGGGAAAATCCTCTTTATTAAAAAAACGGCAAAAACACAGCTATTTTTCCCCAAAACCCCCCCTGAACAAAAACAAAATTGCTGGAATTTCAAATTTTTTCTTCAAGGTGGTTCCCCCTATCCCCCAAATCTGGGCTGGGCAAAAGGGGAAAAAACACTACTGTTTTGTTACGATAATACA
>JAODAL010083871.1:0-11103 GCA_025379985.1 Phyllomedusa bahiana
ATGGGAGAGGCTGCACAGGAGAGAGGAGCTCACACACCCGCTATACATGGGAGAGGCCGCACAGGACTGAGGAGCTCACACACCCGCTATACATGGGAGAGGCTGCACAGGAGAGAGGAGCTCACACACCCGCTATACATGGGAGAGGCTGCACAGGAGAGAGGAGCTCACACACCCGCTATACATGGGAGAGGCTGCACAGGAGAGAGGAGCTCACACACCCGCTATACATGGGAGAGGCTGCACAGGACTGAGGAGCTCACACACCCGCTATACATGGGAGAGGCTGCACAGGAGAGAGGAGCTCACACACCCGCTATACATGGGAGAGACTGCACAGGAGTGAGGAGCTCACACACCCGCTATACATGGGAGAGGTGCAACTAGGAGAGAGGAGCCTCACACAAACCCGTAAATGGGAGAGGCTGCACAGGAGAGAGTCTCACACACACCCGCTATACATGGGACGAGGACCGCACAGGGACTGAGGTGCTCCACATCACCTAACGCTTTATACATGGGTGACACCTGATCAGGAAGAGAGGAGCTCCACAGACCCCCGCCTATTACATGGGAGAGACCGCACAGGAGAGAGGAGCTCACACACCCGCTATACATGGGAGAGGCCGCACAGGAGAGAGGAGCTCACACACCCGCTATACATGGGAGAGACTGCACAGGAGAGAGGAGCTCACACACCCGCTATACATGGGAGAGACTGCACAGGAGAGAGGAGCTCACACACCCGCTATACATGGGAGAGGCTGCACAGGACTGAGGAGCTCACACACCCGCTATACATGGGAGAGGCCGCACAGGAGAGAGGAGCTCACACACCCGCTATACATGGGAGAGACTGCACAGGAGAGAGGAGCTCACACACCCGCTATACATGGGAGAGGCTGCACAGGACTGAGGAGCTCACACACCCGCTATACATGGGAGAGGCTGCACAGGAGAGAGGAGCTCACACACCCGCTATACATGGGAGAGGCTGCACAGGACTGAGGAGCTCACACACCCGCTATACATGGGAGAGGCTGCACAGGAGAGAGGAGCTCACACCCCGCATATAACATGTATATAATAATACTGACAGGGAGCGCAATAGGAGTGAGGAGCTCACACAACACCGCATATCATGGGAGTGGCTGCACGACTGGTGGAGCTCACACAACCGCTATACATGGGAGAGTCTGCACAGGAGAGAGGAGCTCACACACCCGCTATACATGGGAGAGACCGCACAGGACTGAGGAGCTCACCAACCCCGCGCTATAAATGGGGAGAGTGACTGGGACTGAGGCGCTCACACACCCGCTATACATGGGAGAGGCCGCACAGGAGAGAGGAGCTCACACACCCGCTATACATGGGAGAGGCTGCACAGGACTGAGGAGCTCACACACCCGCTATACATGGGAGAGGCCGCACAGGAGAGAGGAGCTCACACACCCGCTATACATGGGAGAGGCCGCACAGGACTGAGGAGCTCACACACCCGCTATACATGGGAGAGGCTGCACAGGAGAGAGGAGCTCACACACCCGCTATACATGGGAGTGACCTGCAGACAGGGAGAGAGGACGCTCAAACAACCGCTATAAATGGAGAGGCTGCACAGGACTGAGGTGCTCACACACCCGATATACATGGGAGAGACCGCACAGGAATAGTGGAGTCATCACACCGGGTTACATGGGAGAGGCCGCACAGGAGAGAGGAGCTCACACACCGCTATACATGCGGAGAGTCTGCACAGGAGAGAGGAGCTCACACACCCGCTATACATGGGAGAGGCTGCACAGGACTGAGGAGCTCACACACCCGCTATACATGGGAGAGACTGCACAGGACTGAGGAGCTCACACACCCGCTATACATGGGAGAGACTGCACAGGAGAGAGGAGCTCACACACCCGCTATACATGGGAGAGGCCGCACAGGAGAGAGGAGCTCACACACCCGCTATACATGGGAGAGGCTGCACAGGAGAGAGGAGCTCACACACCCGCTATACATGGGAGAGACTGCACAGGAGAGAGGAGCTCACACACCCGCTATACATGGGAGAGGCTGCACAGGAGAGAGGAGCTCACACACCCGCTATACATGGGAGAGACCGCACAGGAGAGAGGAGCTCACACACCCGCTATACATGGGAGAGGCTGCACAGGACTGAGGGACTCACCGACAACCCGCTATACATGGGAGAGTCCGCACAGGAGAGAGGAGCTCACACACCCGTATAAGGGAGAGAAATGAAGGAGAGAGGAGTCACACACCCGTATACTCTGGGGAGAGCACCGCACTGTAGAGAGGGAGCTCACCCACCCGCTATACATGGGAGAGCCGCACAGGAGAGAGCTCACACCCCCGCTATACATGGGAGAGACTGCACAGGAGAGAGGAGCTCACAAACCCCGCGATACTTTGGGACGGACGGTGCACAGGAGAGAGGAGCTCACACACCCGCTATACATGGGAGAGGCTGCACAGGAGAGAGGAGCTCACACACCCGCTATACATGGGAGAGACTGCACAGGAGAGAGGAGCTCACACACCCGCTATACATGGGAGAGGCCGCACAGGAGAGAGGAGCTCACACACCCGCTATACATGGGAGAGACTGCACAGGACTGAGGAGCTCACACACCCGCTATACATGGGAGAGGCTGCACAGGAGAGAGGAGCTCACACACCCGCTAAACATGGAGAGACTGTACAGGGAGGAGAGGAGCTCAACACACCCGATATACATGGGTGAGGGCTGCAATGGACTGAGGAGCTCAACACCCGCTATTACATGGGGAGAGGCTGCACAGGAGAGAGGCATCACACACCCGCTATACATGGTGAGAGACCGAACAGGACTGAGGGAGCTCCACCACACCCGACTACTACATGGGAGAGACTGCACAGGAGAGAGGAGCTCACACACCCGCTATACATGGGAGAGGCAGCACAGGACTGAGGAGCTCACACACCCGCTTTACATCGGTGAGAATAGACGAGGAAGAGAGGAGCTCACACACCCGCTATACATGGGAGGGGAGAGACCGCACAGGATAGAGGAGCTCACACACCCTCAATACATGGGAGAGGCAAGCCGCACACGGAAATGAGGAGATATCACACCCGCTATACATGGGAGAGACCGCACAGGACTGAGGAGCTCACACACCCGCTATACATGGGAGAGACTGCACAGGACTGAGGAGCTCACACACCCGCTATACATGGGAGAGGCCGCACAGGAGAGAGGAGCTCACACACCCGCTATACATGGGAGAGGCTGCACAGGACTGAGGAGCTCACACACCCGCTATACATGGGAGAGGCTGCACAGGACTGAGGAGCTCACACACCCGCTATACATGGGGGGGAGAGGCCCGACACAGGAGAGAGGTAGGCTCAACACACACCCGATATACATGGGAGAGACCGCACAGGACTGAGGAGCTCACACACCCGCTATACATGGGAGAGGCAGCACAGGAGAGAGGAGCTCACAAACGCGATATACATGGGAGAGGCTGCAACGGACGAGGAGCTCTCACACCCGCTTTTACATGGGAGAGGCCGCACAGGAGAGAGGAGCTCACTCACCGCTTTACGCATGGGAGAGGCCGCCACCAGGTGCACAGGGACCATGAGGAGCTCACACACGATATACTTGGAGAGACCGCACAGGAGAGAGGAGCTCACACACCCGCTATACATGGGAGAGACCGCACAGGAGAGAGGAGCCTCACCACAACTCCCGCTATACCATGGGAGAGACTGCGGCAGGATGAGAGAAGCTCACACCACCCGCTTATACCATGGGAGAGACGGCCACAGGAACTAGGTAGCCCACACCGCTATACATGGGAGAGAGGCGCAGGGATGGGAGAGAGGAGAGCTCCCACACCCGTTTATACCATGGAGAGGCCAGCACAGGAGAGAGGAGCTAACACACCCGCTATACATGGTAGAGACGGCTCAGGAGAGAGGAGCTCACCACAACTGCTATCAATGGGAGAGACTGACAGGAGGTGAAGGAGTCTGACTCACTACCCGCTATATCATGGGAGAGGCCTGCACAGGAGCTGAGAGAACCTCCACCAACACCCGCTATACATGGGAGAGGCCGCACAGGACTGAGGAGCTCACACACCCGCTATACATGGGAGAGGCCGCACAGGACTGAGGAGCTCACACACCCGCTATACATGGGAGAGGCCGCACAGGAGAGAGGAGCTCACACACCCGCTATACATGGGAGAGGCCGCACAGGAGAGAGGAGCTCACACACCCGCTATACATGGGAGAGGCTGCACAGGAGTGAGGAGCTCACACCCCCGCTTCACATGGGAGAGGCTGCACAGGAGAGAGGAGCTCACACACCCGCTATACATGGGAGAGGACGAACAGGAGGGAGGAGCTCAAACACCCGCTATACATGGGAGAGGCTACACAGGAAGTGGGAGCTCACCACCGCTATACATGGGAGAGGCCGCACAGGAGAGAGGAGCTCAAACACCCGCTATTCTTGGTCTAGGGAGCACAGGACTGAGGAGCTCACACACCCGCTATACATGGGAGAGACCGCACAGGAGAGAGGGCTTAACACAGCCGCTTACATGGGAGAGGCCGCAAGGACTGAGGAGCCACACACCCGCTATACATGTGGAGAGGTGCACAGGATGAGGAGCTCACACCACACGCTATACATTGGGAGAGGACTGCACAGGAGAGAGGTTGCTCACCACACTCCGACTATACATGGAGAGACCGCACAGGAGGAGAGGAGCTCATACACCCGGAATATACATGGGGAGAGGTACTTGCACAGGAGAGAGGAGCTCAAACAACCGCTATACATGGGAGAGACAGCACAGGACTGAGGAGCTCATCACTCCCGCTATAACTATGGGGAGATGACCGCATCAAGGAGAGAGGAGCTACAACACAAACCCGATATAATGGGAGATGGAATGCTACAGGAGAGAGGAGCTCACACACCGCATTTACATGGGAGAGGCCGCACAGGAGAGAGGAGCTCACACACCCGCTATACATGGGAGAGACCGCACAGGAGAGAGGAGCTCACACACCCGCTATACATGGGAGAGACCGCACAGGAGAGAGGAGCTCACACACCCGCTATACATGGGAGAGACCGCACAGGACTGAGGAGCTTAAACACCGCTTTACATGGGGATGAGGCTGCAATAAGTACGTTTAGTTTGGAGCATGTACGAGAGAGGATCTCACACACCCGCTATACATGGGACCGAGGCCCGCACAGGATCGAGAGGAGCTCACACACCCCACTATTCATGGGAGGAGAGTAAGGAGAATGCAGAGGAGAGAGGAGCTCACACACCCGCTATACATGGGAGAGGCTGCACAGGAGAGAGGAGCTCACACACCCGCTATACATGGGAGAGACTGCACAGGAGAGAGGAGCTCACACACCCGCTATACATGGGAGAGACCGCACAGGAGAGAGGAGCTCACCCAACCGCTAAACAAGGGAGAGACAGCACAGGACAGAGCAGCACACACACTCTCCGCTATTTCATTGGGAGAGACCGCACAGGACTGAGGAGCTCACACACCCGCTATACATGGGAGGAGCAGCAGATGAGAGGAGCTCACACACCCGCTATACATGGGAGAGACTGCACAGGACTGATCAGTAGCTGGTCACAGGTGCATAGTCCGTGTGTAAGCAGCTGCTGATCAGTCCGGTTTGAACTCCTGCTCAGAGAAATGACTGAGAACAAGTAAAATATCTCAAACTGTTACATAGAAAAGAGTAAAGAAATCATGATCAGCAGCGACACCTGGAGGAGATTTGAGGAACTGCAGAGAATAGAACAGCAGAGGAGATGGAAGTGCTTGGATGTACTGCAGAGAACAGGGCACTGGCGCCCCCCCAGAGGATGTGATGGTGAAGTTACTACATTGTTACAGTCTGTAATATGTAAATGTTATTCTTTTTGTTATATTGTATTTTTGTAACCGCGTCCCTCCCTCTACTAAACCCCCATCTGCAGGTTCTCTCCCTCTAAATTAAAGCCCCTCTGCAGGTTCCCCCCCTCTACATTAAAGCCCCATCTGCAGGTTTTCTCACCCTAAACCCTCTCCCCTTTATAAAGCCCCATCTGCGGGTTTTTCTCCCCCCCCTTAATAAAGGCCCAATCTGCGGGTCTCACCCTCCCCTCTACATAAAGCCCCATCTGCAGGTCTCACCCTCCCCTCTACATAAAGCCCCATCTGCAGGTCTCTCCCTCCCCTCTACATAAAGCCCCATCTGCAGGTCTCACCCTCCCCTTAATAAAGCCCCAATCTGGGGTCTCACCCTCCCTATACATAAAGCCCCTTTGGCGGGTCTCACCCCTCCCTCTACATTAAAGCCACCATCTGCGGGTCTCACCCTCCCCTCTACTTAAAGCCCCCATCTGCGGGGTCTCACCCCCCCTCTACATAAACCCCCTTCTGCGGGTCTCACCTCCCCTCACATAAAGCCATTGCGGGGTTCACCTCCTCACATAAACCCACCTGCGGGGGTCTCACCCTCCCTCTTCATAAAGCCCATCTGGCGGGTCTCACCCTCGCCTCTACATAAAGCCCCATCTGCGGGTCTCACCCTCCCCTCTACATAAAGCCCCATCGGGCGGGTTCACCTCCCCTCAAACATAAAGCCCCATTGGGGTTTCTCCCCCTCCCCCTAAAATAAAGCCCCTTCTGGGGTCCACCCTCCCCCTACATAAAAGCCCCATCTGCGGGTCTCCCCCCCCTTTAAATTTTAAAGCCCTCTGCAGGTCTCACTCATCATAATGTGTGGAATTTAAATAATGTTGGTTCCTAATTTACCTAAAATGGGTAAGGTTCATTCTGATTTCATATAATATAGAAAAACCTGCAGATGGGGCTTTATATAGAGGGGAGGGGAAGAAACCTGGGAGATGGGGGTTTATATAGAGGGGAGGGAGAAAACCTGCGATGGGGCTTTATATAGAGGGGGGGGAGAAACCTGCAGATGGGGTTTATATAGAGGGGAGGGAGAAACCTGCAGATGGGGCTTTATATAGAGGGGAGGGAAAAAACAGCAGATGGGGCTTTATATAGAGGGGAGGGAGAGAAACCTGCAGATGGGGCTTTATATAGAGGGGAGGGGGGGAGATGGGGCTTTATATAGAGGGGAGGGAGAAACCTGCAGATGGGGCTTTATATAGAGGGGAGGGAGAAACCTGCAGATGGGGCTTTATATAGAGGGGGGAGAAAATGAGGGAGGGAGAAACCTGCAGATGGGGCTGTATATAGAGGGGGGAGAGAAGAACCTGCGGTGGGTGTTTATATAGAGGGGGGAGAGAAATGAGAGGGGGGCTTTATTAGGGGGAGGGAAAAAACCTGCGTGGGGCTTTATATAAGGGGGGGGAAAAAACCTGAGATGGGGCTTTTTATAGAGGGGGGAGGGGAAACCTGCAAGGGGCTTTTATAGAGGGGGGGAGAAAAAATGCCATGGGGTTTTTAATAGAGGGGAGGGAAAACCTAAAGAGGGGGGCTTTATTGGGAGGGGAGGGAAAATCCTCCCAATGGGGCTTTATATAGAGGGGAGGGAGAAAACCTAAAGATGGAGCTTTTATAGGGGGGGGGGGAAAGAGGAAAAAACCATTTTTTATCTTGTAGGACTGGAGTGTGCATATGGCCCCTACCTTGATTTGTTTGACCATTACATCCTTAATTAAAAGCTTTGTTGTTAGGGGCATATTTCCCTTGTACTACCTAGAGAGTCGCCATCAATAGTGTGTGGGGCTCGGGAACGTCTCGTAGGGTTTTCAGCTGGAGTGAAAGCAGTATGCATGTTGCTGTCTGTTGGGATGCCCAATTTACAAGGGGCCAAATAATGATAGCTTTAAATACATCCAATTCGGGAACCCATTTGAATGTTTGAGTAGGTCGTCGAGGGTATAGGGAGCACGTAAAAATAGCCAACAGTGAAAAGAAAGGAAAACAGCTCGCAATCCCCCTAAGGGAAAGATGGGGACCCCTTGGGCACGAAAAATCCCCCGGCACGGGCAGGAGCGGCGGGGGGAGAGGTGCTGCACGGGGAGAGGTGCGCAGGGGGAGAGGTTTGCTGCAGCGGGAGGAGGTGCGCAGCGGGGGAGGAGGTGGCAGCGGGGAAGAGGTGTGAGGCGCCACAGGTAGAAAACATCAACTTATTATCCCAAAGTAGAAAAAATAAAATCAAAGAAGAAACATGGTGAAGCTATTGCAGAGAGGACCCTGAGTCATGACACCGCGAGCGCCACCATGCAACCTGTTTATATAGACCAGGAATCAGAGACAGAGGAACGTTAACCCTCAGGAGGTCAAAGCAAAACATGGGCAGAAGACGTATGAATTGGGAAATAAACTTATCTTCATATCCAAAGTAACAATAGAGAAAACCACACACATTATGCATCAAAAAACATAGAAAAGGTGTTGGGTCCCAGTGGTTGGGGTGTTAGTATTGGGGTCTCTGAGGTGCAGTGTTTTGGTGTTGGGGTCCCTGTGGTTGGGGTGTTAGTATTGGGGTCTCTGAGGTGCAGTGTTTTGGTGTTGGGGTCCCAGTGGTCGGGGTGTTAGTATTGGGGTCTCTGAGGTGCAGTGTTTTGGTGTTGGGTCCCAGTGGTTGGGGTGTTAGTATTGGGGTCTCTGAGGTGCAGTGTTTTGGTGTTGGGTCCCAGTGGTCGGGGTGTTAGTATTGGGGTCTCTGAGGTGCAGTGTTTTGGTGTTGGGGTCCAGTGGTTGGGGTGTTAGTATTGGGGTCTCTGAGGTGCAGTGTTTTGGTGTTGGGGTCCAGTGGTTGGGGTGTTAGTATTGGGGTCTCTGAGGTGCAGTGTTTTGGTGTTGGGGTCCCTGTGGTTGGGGTGTTAGTATTGGGGTCTCTGAGGTGCAGTGTTTTGGTGTTGGGGTCCCTGTGGTTGGGGTGTTAGTATTGGGGTCTCTGAGGTGCAGTGTTTTGGTGTTGGGGTCCCTGTGGTTGGGGTGTTAGTATTGGGGTCTCTGAGGTGCAGTGTTTTGGTGTTGGGGCCCAGTGGTCGGGGTGTTAGTATTGGGGTCTCTGAGGTGCAGTGTTTTTTGGTGTTTGGGGTCCAAATGGTGGGGTGTTTATTGGGGTCTCTGAGGTGCAGTTTTTTGGTTTGGGTCCATTGGTCGGTGTGTTGTTTGGGGTCTCTGAGGTGCAGTGTTTTGGTGTTGGGTCCAGTGGTTGGGGTGTTAGTATTGGGGTCTCTGAGGTGCAGTGTTTTGGTGTTGGGCTCCCTGTGGTTGGGGTGTTAGTATTGGGGTCTCTGAGGTGCAGTGTTTTGGTGTTGGGTCCAGTGGTTGGGGTGTTAGTATTGGGGTCCCTGTGGTTGGGGTGTTAGTATTGGGGTCTCTGAGGTGCAGTGTTTTGGTGTTGGGGCCCAGTGGTCGGGGTGTTAGTATTGGGGTCTCTGAGGTGCAGTGTTTTGGTGTTGGGGTCCAGTGGTTGGGGTGTTAGTATTGGGGTCTCTGAGGTGCAGTGTTTTGGTGTTGGGGTCCAGTGGTTGGGGTGTTAGTATTGGGGTCTCTGAGGTGCAGTGTTCTGGTGTTGGGGTGTTAGTATTGGGGTCTCTGAGGTGCAGTGTTTTGGTGTTGGGTCCCTGTGGTTGGGGTGTTAGTATTGGGGTCTCTGAGGTGCAGTGTTTTGGTGCTGGGCTCCCTGTGGTTGGGGTGTTAGTATTGGGGTCTCTGAGGTGCAGTGTTTTGGTGTTGGGTCCAGTGGTTGGGGTGTTAGTATTGGGGTCTCTGAGGTGCAGTGTTTTGGTGTTGGGTCCCTGTGGTTGGGGTGTTAGTTGTGGGGTCACGGCGGTGCAGGTGTTTGGTGTTGGGGCCCAGTGGTGGGGGTGTTAGCATTGGGGTCTTGGAGGTGCAGTGTTTTGGTGTTGGGGTCCAGTGGTTGGGGTGTTAGTATTGGGGTCTCTGAGGTGCAGTTTTTTGGGGGTTGGGGTCAGTGGTTGGGGTGTTTGTTTAGTGGTCTCTGTGGTGCAGTGTTTTGGTGTTGGGGTCCATGTGGTCGGGGTGTTAGTATTGGGGTTCTGAGGTGCAGTGTTTTGGTGTTGGGGGTCCCTGTGGTCGGGGGTTTTGTATTGGGGTCTCCGGGGTCCAGTGTTCTGGTGTTGGGGTCCATGTGTTTGGTGCTTTAGTTTTGGGGTCTTGGAGGTGCTGTGTTTTGGTGTTGGGTCCAGTGGTTGGGGTGTTAGTATTGGGGTCTCTGAGGTGCAGTGTTTTGGTGTTGGGTCCCTGTGGTTGGGGTGTTAGTATTGGGGTCTCTGAGGTGCAGTGTTTTGGTGTTGGGGTCCAGTGGTTGGGGTGTTAGTATTGGGGTCTCTGAGGTGCAGTGTTTTGGTGTTGGGGCCCAGTGGTCGGGGTGTTAGGGTTTTGGGGGGTCTGATGCAGTGTTTTGGGTTGGGGACCCCGGTGGTGGGTGTTAGTATTGGGGTTCTGAGGGCAGTGTTTTGGTGTTTTGGGCCCAGTGGTCGGGGTGTTAGTATTGGGGGCTTGAGGTGCAGTGTTTTTTGGTGTTGGGGTCCCTTGGTTGGAGGGGTGTTTTGTATTGGGGTTTTTTGAGGTGCGTGTTTTGGTGTTGGGTCCAGTGGTCGGGGTGTTAGTATTGGGGGTTTTCTGAGGGCGGTTTGGTGTTGGGGTCCCCTGGGGGGGGGTTTTTGTATTGGGGGTCTCTGAGGTGGTGTTCGGGTGGGGTTGTGGGGGTGTTAGTATTGGGGTTTTTCTAGGTTTCGTGTTTTGGTGTTTGGGGCCCCCTGGTCGGGGTGTTAGTATTGGGTCTCTTTGGGGGCAGTTTTGGTGTTGGGGGCCCCGGGTTGGGGTGTTTTTTGGGGTCTCTGAGGTGCAAATGTTTTGGTGTTGGGGGGGCCGTGGTTGGGGGTGTGTTTGGGGGGCTCTGAGGGCATGTTTTGGTGGGGGCCCGTGGTTGGGGTGTTAGATTGGGGCTTGAGGTGCAGTGTTTTGGTGTTGGGGGCCCGTGGTTGGGGTGTTTGTATTGGGGGCTTGAGGTGCAGTGTTTTGGTGTGGGTCCCTTTG
>JAODAL010083872.1:0-11103 GCA_025379985.1 Phyllomedusa bahiana
AAATGGAAAAAAAAAATTTGTGGAAAAAAATTTTTTAAAAGAATCTGCTGCCACCCTTCCCCAGAATGATGAAAGTTGAGTTGAGGGGGGCCCCTTTTTCCAAGAAGACAATGAGCCAAAACACAAAATAAAACTTCTTTTGGGTTTTCGGGAGAAAGCGTAAAAAATGCAAAAAGGGCCCAGCAATCACCGATCTGTATCCAAAAAAAAATATATGGCAGGAACTGAAGCTTAGTTATAGAGTTTAACAGATTTAAAGGGAGTGTGGGAAAAGGGCCCAAAAATCCCCCCTGAGCAATGCGGGGACTTTTTTCTCCATACAGTAAGCATCTTGAAACTGTCATCACCAAAGGCTTAAATACTTTTTAAAAGTAACAGGGCCCAAAAAATTTTTTCCCCCAGCGTTATTTCTCATTATTGCCATAGCTTTTTTTTGGACATCTAGGGTTTTGAAATTTTTGCCTGTGGGGTTTGGGAGGGGTTTAAAAAAATCGACTTTGGGTTTAAAAAATTTTTTATGTAAAATTGAAATTTTTCTAAATTTTTTACTTAAAAAAAATTGATGACGTGTTCAAAACTTATTTCGTCCGCTGTGGAAAAAAAAAATATTTATTTACTTTCACATATTGTGTATCTTAAGATAATAAATTAGACCTTTTGGGCCCAAATTTTTAGGTGACAATTTTTTTTGGTTGTTGATGCCCCCTGAAATTTGGAGCTATTTACTATCCCCGTTATGGGGAAAAATTTTTTAAAACACATTTGGAAAGTCACCCCTTTGCATTTACCACCCCAAAGGGGTCACAAACCCCCGACCCAAATTTAAAAATTTTAAATAAAAGGTTTATTAAAGGGGGGGAGCCCCTCATGTCAAGGTTAACCCTACCTTTTTTCCTTTTTTCATTCTCTGTTTTTTGAAAACGGGGGGGGGTTGCATTTTCTTTCTAACCCTTCCCCCCCCTTTCCCCCCTGGGTGCCCGTCATCACTGTGTCCCCCTCCCCTCCCGCGCTTGAGAAAATTCATTCTGCATAAGAAACCCGGGGAGGCAGAGCTTCCATGAAAAGATAAAAAATAGACAATAAATAGTTAGAATTTTTGGGCCAATCCTGAATTACCTCAAACCCTCCTGCCTGCATTCCCCCCCAGGGGATTTATTTGAAATCCAGGAGAGGGGATAAAACAGGGGGTCCGGCACTTTTTTTTCGGGGTAAATTAAAAACACTTTAGTTCTACGGTGAGAAGCTATGTGAAAACACCTTCAAAAAACACCTCCCTTTTTACTTTCCCCCCCCCCACTTTAAACACCCCAAAGCGCTTCAGCGTTAACTCGGGGGGGGGGAGGGGAGTAAACAGGCAGCCAGCTGAAGGGCCTAACTCACAGCTCTGTGCGCTCTGTGCTGAGAGCAGGAAAAACAGGATGGAGAAAAAGGGAGTCGCCGGGGGTAAAACGGGGCGCGCTTCCCCCCCCGACCTGTATGAAAAAAACCAGGGGCCGGAGATAAAAAGAACAAGCAGGCCCGGTGACCATGGGGGGACCTGGCAGGCTCAGGTGCCCCTACAAGAAGAGTACCCGGGGAAAACAGGGGGGAAAATTGGAAATTTGATCTAAAATTGGAAATTTGTTTGGGTTTTTTTAAAGATTTTAAGCTGAAAACCAATCTTTGTGTGAGAAAACCCCCTTTTAAAAGGTTTATATACAACTTTGGGGAAAGGGGAAGGGATGGAGATACCCGGGGGTTCCCCCCACTCCCACAGATGCAAACTAACTGTGCAGCTGCAAACTCTGCATGGATGTCTTGAAATGGCTGTGAAATGTTAAATATATATTTTAAGTAAATGAGCAGCCCCTTTATTGGTTAAAGGGTTTTTTTTTATTTAAGAGTAAAAATGATGAAAAAAACTGGGATAGCACTGAGGGCCATTTTTAAAAAAGGGGGTTTCAGATCAACTTATTTTTCTTTTGTCCCAAAACCCTTTATACTATAAAAAATTTCAGCAGCTAAGGGGTTCCCCCATGTTTGTTTTTTTATAGTCTTTAAAAAACCTTCTAAAACAATCAAAAATTTTTACTAATGTTTTTAAGTTGGAAATTTTTTAAATCCCCTTTTTTATATTTTTTCTTTAAAACCCTCCTTTTTCTTGTCAACACGCCGTGATTCCTGGACACTACAACTAATTCCAGAGCCCTTAAAACAGTAAGGAAATCACTGGTGGGAATATTTTATATTTTTCTGGTTTGCCAATTAGCATTGCATAGAATGCCTAGTAAATTTTGTAAAAAATTTAAGGGGGGCCCATGTAAGAACTTGGTGCGGGACAGGTCATTTTCAAAAAGTTTTAAAGAAAGTGTGGAATGCGCCACTTTGAAAAACCCTATTCTTTGCAGTTCATACTTTTTGGTGCATCGAAAGGCGGGGGTGACAAAGGGGCATAGGGGCAGTACCCCTTTTGGTCGGGGGCCCTAAAAAAAAAGGGGTCCACTGAAAATTTTTAAAAAATGGGAAAACTTTTAAAGGGTTGGGGGGCCCCTTTTTTTATTTGGCTGTTTTGGGGCCCTGAAAGGGTTTAAATTGATGAGGATGGCCCCCTGATGAAAGGTGAAATTTCTGGCATAAAACCCCTTTTCCGGGTGCTGCAGAGTAAAAAAGTAGAGAAAATTTCCAAACAAAATTTTCCCTGACATTTAAGGGGCCATGCTTAAGGATGTTAAGGGCCCGAAAAAACTTATTTTTTTTAATTAGTTTTTAACAATAATAAAAAATTTAAAATCTAAATATAATAAAAAATTTAATGAATAATTAAACAAAAAAAAAGTTTTTTTTACAAAAAAAAATAAAACTTTAAATTTTAAAATTTATATATTAAAAAATTTAAATTTAATAATGAAAAATTAACATTAAATTAAAACCCAAAAAAGATCTGCCATAAATCCCTTTATTAGGGTTTTTATCAGGGGGATTAAAACACTTTACAGCGGGGCTAGAAAAAAAAAAAAATTCCTTTTGAATAGCAATCAGTGAAGGGAAAAACCGGGGTGTGCCACTTTTTGCGATATTTTGTAAAAGGCTAACAGCGAAAAAATTAAAAATTTCAACCTGTTTCCACCATCTGTTTAAAAAATTTTTTTAAATTTTAAATATATTTAAAAAAAAAAAATATTATTAACAAAATTTTGTTTTTAAATTAAAAAATTTCAACTCAAAAATTTGCACTACTCTCTATAGAAAAGAAAAGTTAAAATTTACAAATGTTACATTTCTTTTCTATGATTGACAGTAATAGCTATTTTTCCCCCTTGCAAAAATTTTAACCACAAATTGAGACTGACACAGGGGGAGCATTGGGGACTAGTTGAAAAATAAACATTTAAAAATAAAGAAATTTATTTTTAGGAGCTTCCCTTATTCTTGTAAAAGTTTAAAGGGGTGCAAAATGATTGGTTTTATAATGTCAAATTTATTATGTTAATAATCAAATTTTGTTCTGATTTTTATATTTTACTTTTTTCATTATCAAATATTATAATACTTATTTACACTTTTGTACACAAATTTTGTTAATCAAAATGTAGGTCAGTGGGTCAGCCTTTATTCAACATACAGCAATAGCCTGAACACTACAGGTGTTGCTGAACTTTTGGTTTCAAACCCTACCCGAAACCCCTACCATAGTTTCTAATTTACTGAAAGCTATGCTTTTCTAACCCCCATTCTTTAATTTTTAGCCCGCTGTGTTTTGTTTGTAATTTCCCGGGTAATTTTAAAGCTGGTTCCCTAAATACCCAATTGCGAAAAAGATTTTTGGGAGAAAGGGTGTATTGTTTTAAATTGATTTTTAAATTTTTTAAAATTTAAAAAAATTTGTTTTAGATTATATAATTTTATCTAAATTTTATAGGAGATAAATTTATATTTTTTTTGGTTTTTTATAAATTTAATTTTTAAATTTAATTGTTAAAAAGTAAATTTATTTTATAAATTTAAATTTTTTATTTAAATTTTATATTTTTTCATACAATTTTTTTGTATTATTTTAGTGATATACGTTGAGATATAATTGGTTGCCCTAATTTACAACTTCGGCCCCAATTTTGGCCACTTTTTTAAATTGGTTGGGGAGTTTTGACAGTTTTTGCACCTAGTTTTGCTGTTCCAGATTCATAAATATGTCTAATTCTATGAATATGGTGCCACATGTCCCCACAATTCCCCACATCTTTACCACATTACAAAATGTCGGGGCAGGCACAGATTGTGCCAAAGTCTGGAGTACAACTGTTCATACATCTATAGAACGCCTGTTTTTTGGCCTTTAATCACACCAGAATACTGGCATAACCCCGTTCATACATGTAGCCCTAAGTGTTTTTTACTTTAATGGGTGCCACACAATGAACATCTCATGATGGGTTAAACCAGTGGACTTTCTCAAGACCTTTGCAACCTTATTATTGCAGAAACATTTATAAACTTTTAAAGGTTCCAGGGAGCACAGTTGGGGCCATAATCCGGAATTTGGGAAAAAGAAAATCATTTCACCATTAAAAATGGGGCCCCTAACCAGGTGCTCCCCACAAAATTTTAAACAGAGCATGAGAAGAAAATTTTCAAAGAGGTTTTTTGGATCTTCAAATACCCAGAATTTAAAAAAGGGAAAAAATAAAACTTGTGGATCTCGGAAACAGGTTTTGGTCTATAATTATGTTTTTTTTCCCCTTTCCCCAAATTGGGGCAGGGGGCCAAAAGGGAAGGGCCCCTTTTAACAAATATTGACTTAAAAGGGCCTGACGAGTTTATAAAGGTTCAAGTTGGGGGAGCCCTAGGAAAAAGTGACCCTTTAAAAGGATTTCATTTCCCCTTTATCCTTCAATTAGTTTTTTTTCGAAGAGTACAAAAAAAAATAAAAAATTTTAGAAAGGCTCATTTTAATTGCATAAAAAAGCCCCTTAAACCAAAAAAACAGGGTGAGGGTGTGTTGCGGGCGTCATGGGGTGGGATGTGTATGGGGTTTCGTTGGCTGGAAAAATCAATGGGCCTCGTTTTAAAACTAGAAAAAGCCCCTTTTGTTCAAAGAAGTGGTGTTTAGCGTCCCCATAGCGTAGGGCTGCGCTCTGCCTCTGTTTCCCAAAAAGTCACCAAACAGCTCACGAAATTATTCTATTTTTTCCCCCCCCCGAGACAGCTCTACCCTTTTTGCTGTGATCCTTTGGAATGGTTTTTAATCAGAGTTTTTAATTTTAAGTAGTTAGGCAGGAATTTTAAAGGAGAAAACTACTGCGTTTAAAGGGCACGGGGGGGGCGGGGCAGGGGGCGGGGGGGGGCGGGGGGGCGAACACAACAAGCTCTATTTAAAAGGGTACTGGATATTGGGGACAGCCAAAACTTTTTTTAGACCCTTGGGATTGCCCTTTTATTAGGATACAGATCTTTTCTTAAATAAAATTCAGGGCTATTTGTTAGGGGCAAAACTCCACCCTTTTTTATCAGTATAATTTCAGATAGGTGTTCTTTTTCATTTTTTTCCCAGTTTCCCGCTTTGTTGATATTGCCACCCCAGTTTAAATTTTTAATACAGAATTTTTTAGTCACCACAGGGTTTATAGGTGCCAAAAAAATACCTTTTAAAATTTTTCCCGTATACCCTTTTTTTTTTTACGTGTTTTTTTCCTTTGGCGGGAGGCCCCGCTGGGGTTGATAGAGCACCTTCAGTTAAATTTTTAATCCAGCAACTTTTTAATCACCACAGGTGTACTGATAGGACCAAAAAAAAACCTTTTATTATCCCTTTTTACATTACAGACAAAGGGTTTTTTTTTTCACTTTTGGTCAGTTTAAGCTTTTTTGATAGAGCTCTTTGCAGTTAAATTTAATAAGCAATTTTGTAGTCAAAAACAGGTGAATTGATAGGGGCCAAAAAACCTTTTATTATCCCCTATATATTTCAGACAGGGTTTTTTTCACTTTTGGGGCAGTCCCAAACTTTTTTGAAGATCTACTTTTTTCAGTTGAATTTTAATCCGCAATTTTGTTTGTCACCCCCAGGGGGAATTGATAGGTGCCAAAAATTTCCTTTTTTTCCCGTAAACATTTTAATACCCTGGGTTTTTTTTAATTTGGTGCAGGCCCCCGCTTTGTTGATAGAGCCCCCCCTTTCAGTTAAAATTTTAATCCAGCAACTTTGTAGTCACCACAGGTGTACTGATAGGTGCCAAAAATACCCTTTTTTTATCCGTATACATTTCAGACAGGGGTTTTTTTCACTTTTTGGGCAGGCAAGCTTTGTTGGGTAGAGCTACTTTTTCAGTTAAATTTGAAAACCAGCAAAATTTGTATTTACACCCCGGGGTCCCGATAGGGGCCAAAAATTTTCCTTTTATTTTCCTAAAAAATTTCAACAGGTTTTTTTTTTTACTTTAGGTCATCAAAACTTTGTTGATAAAATACTTTGCAGTTTAAAATTTTACTCCAGCCCAATTTTTTAAACACCACAGGGGAAAATTTATAGGTGCCAAAAAAAAAATTTTTTTATCCCTATACTTTCAGAATTTTCGGCTTTTTTAAATTTGGGGCAGGCCCCCCTTTTGTTGATAAGCCACCTTGGGAGATAAAATTTTAATTTCCCGCAAAATTTGTAGTACCACAGGTGTACTGATAGGTGCCAAAAAACCTTTTTAAACCGAAACATTTCGACAGGGTTTTTTTTTTTCAATTTTGGTCAGTCAAGCTTTGTTTAAAAGAGGGTATTTTGCAGTTAAATTTGAATTTCAGCAAATTTTTTAGTCCCCCCACAGGTGAATTTATAGGTTTCCAAAAAAACCTTTTATTTTCCCTTAACATTTTAGACAGGTGTTTTTTTTCACTTTTGGTCATTTAAACTTTGTTGATAGATCTACTTTTGCAGTTTAAAAATTTTAAAACCCCGCAATTTTGTTGCACCCCAAAAAGGGGGTTGATAGGTGCCAAAAATACCTTTTTTTTATCCTGTATACATTTCCCGGGCAGGGTTTTTTTCACTTTTGGTCAGTCAAAGGGTTTTGTTATAAGCCCACTTTGCAGTTTTAAAATTTTAATACAGCAATTTTTTTTTGTCACCACGGGGAATTGATAGGTGCCAAAAATAACGTTTTTATCCTTACATTTCAACAGGTGTTTTTTTTCATTTTTGGTCGTCAAGCTTTTTTTGATAGATCTACTTTGCAGTTAAATTTAAAATCAGCAATTTTAGTCACCACAGGTAAATTTTGAAGGTGCCAAAAAATCCCTTTTTTATTATCCCGTATACATTTCAGTACGTGTTTTTTCATTTTGGCGCAGGCCACTTTTTTTAATAGAGCCACCTTTTACATTTAAATTTGAATCCCAAATTTTATTTTGTTTTGGGGGATTTGAGAATAGCTTGATTTCCGTTTTTTAATAAGAGACTTTCCAAAACCTTCCATACCTTCTCAAATTTTTATTTTTCTGAACAGGGAGCGAAATGCGGGGGTAAGGAGCAAAAGGGGGGTCGAAGGAGGTAGAGGTACGAAGAAGGTGCTCCTTCCAGTGCTGGGACAACACGCATCCAGCAAATGTCAGTTGCAGGACCGTCGGGCCCCCTGCATCGCGGGGTCAGGGCCCTGTAAAATCTCAGTAACAAAAGCCACCAATCTGTTTTCAGGGGTTAAATGAAACCTGCATCCCAGTCTTACCTCCTCGCCTCCCAGTTACGGCCACAAATGTCTCATCAGCACATCACATCCCCCAAACTGAAGCAGCCCAAATTTCAACTCTTACCCCCACTGTGGATAACCATTTTCTGAAGACCCTTTGATGCAAAATGCGGTGGGGTCAAAGGCATGTTAAAAGATCAAAAGCCCAAAGAGGATGATTTTCTTGCCTGACGCCATTTTTTGATCATCAGAGGGGGGAAGGAACCGGTCAATGGCAAAAATCCCGGGGTCGGAACGCCTTTTCAGTCCCCTTTCTTGTAGCCCCAGCTCCTGGATCAGAAAGTCGACGACGAAATCACTGTGTTGATGATATGATGACGACATTCGGATCCCCAAAAGTGGTCTTTTCAGCGAAATTTCTTGCGAGGTTCATCACTGACGTGGGGGGAAAAGATGGGGGGAGTGTCAGTAGGGGCCCGCCTCAAAAGGGAGGCCGGTCGCAAAGTCCCCTGATATGTTTTCCCCCAGCCCGGGCCGGAAATCCCCTCCCCCTTATTTGCCTCAAAAAGGTCCAGGCCCGGGCCTTCTTTTAGCAAAACCTCTGATTCACCCCTTTTTCATATGTGCCTTTCCGTAAACGCATAAGTAAGGCAAAAATCTTAGGTTTTTTAAAACCCCCACCAAAATGTCTAGTCACACACGAATGCATGAGTTGAAATGGAGGCAAACTTGGCCCCAAAAAAGGCAAGACGACCCGGGGGGCCCCCAACCCCTGCCAAACCCCCTGTCTCCCCCTCCTCCCCCCCTCCGCCCCCACCCAAACTTTCCCCACTGCCCTGTCTCCAAAGTCTGATCGGTATAAACCCCGTTTCAGCCCCCCCCCGTGCCCCGAGTACCATCAGACCACCCGAGACCCATCCTCCACTTCTCCTTCCGCCAGTTTTACGACCTGCACGCCGTACAGCGGCCATCTAGCACCGCCTTCTGTCTTTCCCGGGTTTGGAGCAGAAGAAACACTTTAACCCAAACCCTCCAAAGCCAAAAGCCTGAAAGTCGGCATTGCCATTTTGGCCTTGGAAATGTTGCCTTTTCCCTCTGGTGGGGCCAGAGGGTTCCGCCACCTCCGTCCCTCCCTGGCCATCCACTGTCATATAAAATTTCAAGCGCGTTGTCTGCATCTGTGTCGGGAAAAATCCATCTGACCACCGACAATGGACTAGTAAGCCGGCCAAAAGGGCCGCTAATTTTCCCGTGACAAATAATGGGTGAGGTGGGTGGATGTCTCTGGGGGTGACGGGGGGCTTTCCCGGTGGCGCACGCTCTCAAAACCCCAGGATGGGCAGGGCTCTTTCACCCAAAAGGGCCTCGGGTGGATCACGTGCCCAGAGAAACCGGGCCGTGTTGAAATTAATCTGTCTTCGAACCGTCCCCCAAAACAGGACTGTGGCCCGGCTTTTTGCCAACGGCCCCGACGCTGGCTGTGTGAAAAGACCCCTTGGTCGGGGAAGGGGGGTGTGGGGCGAAATCTGCTGGCGCCCTTTAAAAAGGGTGGGGCGGGAGCCCCCACCCCCTTGCCTAGCCATGTCATGAACCTTGTCGTCTAGAAATTTCTAAAGAGACCCCGGGTCTGGATGCCTGCTGAGGAAGGCCGAGGTCTGAGATCACCTTCCGCCTTTCCCCCAACCCTGCTTCGTCCCCCTGGCTGCGTTGCGCGTCAGCTCGGCTCCCCGCAACCGTTCATTGTTGAGGGCAACATGCTGGTTTCCCCCCTCCAATCTCCACGTTTGGCACAGCGCAATGCCTTTACCAGTCAAGTGAAAAAGGGCCTGACAAGCAGCGGTTGGGCCTCGGGGAGTTGAGCCCCGAGAGTGGGGCAGGTGAAAGGCCTGCACCATCCTTCCAGTTTTGAAGAAGCCCCCAAAAGTCAGTGCGGACAAAGCCCTTGTCGCATGGCATTGTTGATCTTATTTTTGGAACGACGTTGGAAACTCTGAAAAAACAGGTCCCCCCCGCGACGGAGGGGGAACGGACACAGTTTTCGGGAAAGGAGCCTTTTTCTCCATCAAATCCCCCAGGCCCGACATTTCTCAATTTTTTCGTCTTCATTGGCATTTTTCAAGGGCCAGGGGGGTAGTGCCAGGCCCCCAAACGCTCTCAGGGTGCTCATCTGAGGCAAGTCAGGGGGTGTTGAAGCTGTGCCCCGGCAGCGGAGGGGGAGGAGGAGGAGGTATTCCTAGACCCGACTTTACCGATGTCCCTCCTTGGAAAAAGGTTGGGCGAATTTGAGGCGGGGGAGAAGATGGGGGATCAGTTTTCTAGTGCCCTCGACCAGAGGCTTGGGAAATCAAGGTCCATCTTCACAGATGCTTTGGGGGCTCCATTTCCTCCAACATGATCCACGCATTAAGGGCCATCAAAATGAACAACAGTTACTGGGGGGCCACCCCCTGGGGTCCCCCCTACAAAACAAAACTCAGCACTTTCCTTTCCCCCCCCCAAATGAGAGTAAAATGCAGGGAAAAGGAGACCTTGCTGATTGATCAAATGGAGACATCTGTTGCGTCGCTTCACGTTTTTTCAATTGCCGGGGAACAACACAGCGACGTGACAGCATAGAGTGCCAAATACCGAGCGGGAGCAGCAGCGCACACAGGGTGTGGCATAACCTAATGGGTGACCTCTGGGAATCTTTGTTTACCCCTCACCAACGCAGCAAAGAAGGGCCATATCCAACCACAGAGACCCCGCTTAAGATCATGGGCACGACTATCTGCGTCTAACACCCATTTTTTTGTATGTGTTCCCGGGCCCAAAAGACTTCTGGTTTTCCAAAATGGAGAAGCCCCGATCTCGCTCGCCACGCCATAGAGGTGTTTCCTGCCCCGCAAGCCAACGTCTTTTCTGAGCGGGTTTCAGCACAGCTGGGGGAGTCATTACGACAAAAGCACCGGCTTTCCACAGAAAGTGGATTTTTTTACTTTCAATCAAAATTTAATCAGGCAGGATTCTGATGACGTTGTGGCCCCAAATTCCGAGGCCCGATTAGTTGCCGTCTACTTCACATTCCCCTTTTAAACAGAAAGGTCCCTTGAAAACTTTTTTTTTTAAAAAACATTTTTTCTGCAATTTTTTTTTTTCTTTTCCCCCAAAAGTTCATTTTTCTGGTTTTTTCTGTGAGGGGACTGTAAAAGACAGCAAGGTTTTTTTGACATCACCGTATTTCCCTTTACTCACTTTTTTGCCAAAATTATAAAGCTCCCCGGGCGAGGGGCCGTTTTCCCCCAGTTTCCCCCGGGGAAAACTCGCCCTGATTTGCGGGACGGGCCGCGCTCTACATATCAGTAAAGTCCGCCCCGCCAGCGTGTCGGGGCAGTGGAGAATGAGGCGCCGTGCGGGCTGCACCTATGATTTTTCCGCCCCAGGGAGTGCGATCATACTGCGGGGGGAAAAGTCT
>JAODAL010083873.1:0-11103 GCA_025379985.1 Phyllomedusa bahiana
ACTCGTAATGGGGGGACGGCGGCAGGTCGGGCAGACGGCAAAGATTCGATTCGTAAGCAACCGGGTCAGAAAACAGCAAGACGGGAAACGTACCTGGAACCCTTTTCTCTGTGACACGGGGGCACTAAAATTTGGGGGGGAAAGTATTATTTTTATTATTACTTATTTTAAAGCCCCATTGTTTCCCGGGGCGCTGTACAATTCGGGGGGGTAAAAACATCCCCGGGCCTTTTTAGGTACCCATGCAGTAACGGGTTGGACCCCCCTTTTGCTTCAGAACTGCCTCTTCTTCGTGGCAAAATTTCCCACAAGGGTTGCAACGATGCTAAAATTGGTCCCAAAGGGGCCCAAAAAGGCGCCAAGAAAATATTCCCCCCCCCCATGGACACCACCACCCCCCAGCCCTAACCTTTGATAAAGGCAGGATGGACCCATGCTTCATGTTGTTGACGAAAATTCTGCCCTACCCCCGAATGTCGCAGCAAAAATCGAGACTCATCAGCCCCAGGAAAACGTTTTTAAATTTTTCTATGCCCAAATTTCGATGAGCTTGGGCCAAATTGGAGCCTCATTTTCCGTTCTTAGCTGAAAGGAGGGGCACCCGGTTGGGTCTTCTGCTGCTGTAGCCCATCTGCCTAAAAGTTCGCCGTATGTGCTTTCAGGGTCTTCTGCTCCATGGTTGTAAGGGTGGCTATTTGAGTCACTGTTGCCTTTCTATAGCTCAAACCAGCTGCCCTTCCCCTTTGACCTCGGGATCAACAAGGCATTTCCCCCCACGGACTGCCCTCATGATGTTTTTTCTTTTTTGGACCATTCTCGTAAACCCCAGGATGGTTTTTGGGGGAAAATCCCAGGAGATCAGCGTTTCTGAAAAACTCAGACCGCCCCTTTTGGGGACCCCAAAAACTGCCACGTTCAAAAAAGGACTCAAATCACCCTTTTTTCCCCCTATGATGCTCGGTTTGAAACTGAGGAGATTGTTTTGCCATGCTACATGCCAAATGCCATTTTGCCGCCCTGTGATTGGCTGATTAAAATTAAGTGTTAACGAGATTGGGCAGGTGTACCTAATAAAGTGGCCGGTGATGTACATAACTAAAAATCAAAAAGTCAGTGTAATGAAAAATACAATTGCACACGGGGAGGAGGACCCTACCGCGAGGGCTTACAATCACAAGGAGGGGGGAAAGGACAGGAGGGAAGGGGCAGACATGTTGTGGAGGAAGTTTGGGCCCCAAAGGGTTTGTGTAGGTTATAAGAAGCCTGAAAAAATGGGTTTTCAGGTTCTTTTGAAGTGGTGAAAAGGGGGGGAGTTGATGTTTGGGGCAGTGAGTTCCAGAGTGTGGGGTGAAACACGGGGGAAGTCTTGGAGACGGTTGTGTGAGGAGCTGATCAGGGGAGAGCAGAGGGGAAGGTCCTGTGAGGACGGAAAATGCGTGAGGGGAGATATTTGGAAATTAGGGCAGAGATGTATGGAGGGGACAGGTCATGGAGAGCCTTGTAGGTCATGGTTAGTAGCTTGAAATGAATTCGCTGGGCAATGGGAAGCCAGTGAAGGGTTTGGGCCCAGAGGGGAGAGGCGGGGGAGTAGCGAGGAGAAGGGTGAATCAGACGGGCGCAGAGTTTGGGATGGATTGGAGGGAGCGAGGGTGCTAGCTGGGAGGCCACAGAGAAGGCTGTTGCAGTAGTCTAGGCGGGAGATGACAAGGGCATGGACCAGCTTTTTTGTAGTGTCATAGTTGATGAATGAGCGGATGCGAGAGATGTTTTTCAGGTGGAGGCGGCAGGCAGAGGTGGGGGGTTTGGTTTGTGTGGTTTGAAAGACAGAGCGGAGTCTAGGATTACCCCAAGGCAGCGGACTTGCGGGACCGGTGAGAGTGAAGAGCCGTTGACTGGGATAGAGAGATCAGGGGCAGGGTAGAGTTTGTGGGAGTAGTGGGAGTGTCCCAAATATATAGGGTCAGCGGCCGGAAATCAATCAATTACCAGCACGGTGGCCCTTTAAATCTCAGAGAGCCGACGCGTGACCAGTCAGCAGAGGAACACTGGTAAGCAGGAGCGCGGCAGGGGGAATTTTTTTAACTAGAGTAATGAGTGCGCCCGCAAGCCCCAACTTGTGGTCCGCGGCACCACCCGTCCCCTCACCGCCTGGCAGGCAGATGGATTACGAGTGCACCCGCAGCTTGACATGCGGTTCACGGCACCACCCGTCCTCACCGCCTGGCAGGTAGAGGGATTACAAACCCACTCGTGACGTTCAATTAGGTTCAAGTCAATTAAAAGGTTTGAGGGAAGTACTTAAAATTGTCTGGTCTTTCAACCAATGTCAAAGGTGTCTTAGCTGTGTAACATGTCGCATTGCTTGCTACAAGATACCATCCCCCCCAGGGAAGACAATCAGCATGTATAAAATGAAGGTGATCTCCATGATGGATTTAAATCCAGATCGTTGAGGTGCCTTCCACATGGATGAGTGGGCCTAAAGAATGCCACAAAAGAAATTCCCCAGACCATAACACAACTGGATTGTATCCTTGCAGCAATGGTTGAAAGTTGTTCTCTGGTGTTTATTGCCTGATGCACAAGAGTATTCACTAAACAGTATTTTTTTTATATACACCTCTGGTCGCCCCCCTGGGTTATGTTGGTGGTGAGCTGCTCCATGTAGCGCGTCGATCCGCTCTCATATGCATCACCATGGTTCTCCCAGTTTCCTGTCACTTTTTTCACAATGGTGCCATTTGTTTGTTCACAATAACACTTTCACCACAGCAGCACATAAAACAGTTCACAAATTTGCAATTTTAGAAATACTGCCACCTTGGGGCCCCGGGAAAGCCAATATTTATCCGTTTTTGCAAATCTGATAAATTTCCCTTTTTACCCATGACAGCAACAAGGGATATGTGTACGCACAGCCTATCTCACCACTCATATGCCCACCAAGCCAGCTCACCACACGTGACTTTCTTCATGAGCAAAGTACTGCCCAAGTTGAAAGTAGGAAATGGTCATAATAATGTGGCACGGCTGTGTGTGTCTTAACATTAAAGTGACTGTTTGGCAAACTATAACATTTCAGCTACATCCTTAGGTAAAATATATGGGCCATATTTTCATAAAATCAATTTACATTCTTTAACATTCAGCATCATATAGCAGCCTCTATGTTTTAAATGCTTGTTTTCAGAAGTTCAGCCTCTGACATCTTGCCAAGACGACATGGTGATCACATGTGAAATGACAGGCATCAATGTTAGAAGAAAAGCTGTATTGAGATTCAAGGGCCTGGTTTTTTTCCCGCTACAGCTGCTTTTGGCTTCTTGCCATAGCAATCAATATTTCCAAACCTAAAAATGTCCTATCTTGTGTTCCCTCGAAGAAATGCAACCACGCACAAGCCCATGAGCCCAGCACACACAGAAACTGGAGAGCCCGGCGTGGCAAATTTAATTTTTATTACTTTATATTTTGCTGTATCAACACAAGGTTAGGCATACACTTTTATAGTGTAATGTAATCTGCCTCTGTGTCTGCAGGGTAACGAAAGACAATAATTTAGCAGTGATATCCATAGGGACATTATGTACAGGAGTGGTGAAACAAACAAAAACTGCTGTTTAACCAAAGATCCATCACTTTTTATAAAAGCACTCATATATTATAAAAATAGAAATGTTCCTGACATACAGTATATCACAAAAATGAGTACACCAGTACACCCATCAAATTTTTGTAAATATTTTTATATATTTTCATGGACAACACTGAAGAAATGGGCACTTTGATTTTCTATTTTAAAATACCGTATATACTCGGGTATAAGCCCACCCCGGGATAAACCCAGGAACCCACTTTGCCCCCAAAAAAAAAACCCCGGGAAAGCCCTTTTTGACCCCGGGGATAATCTAGGTTGGAAAATGCAGAGGCTACTGGTGGAATTTCAAAAATAAATTGGGAACCCAAAAAAATTAAATAGGCAGTTTTAAAGTCCCCCCTTTGGCAGATATAGGCAGGTATAGGCAGTTTTAAAGTCCCCCCTAGGCCCCCAAAATAGGTTTGGTAATAGGCAGTTTTTAAATTTTCCCCCCTGGAAAATAATTTTTGCAGTTTTAAAGTCCCCCATAGGGCAAAAAAATTTTTGGCGTTTTAAAAAGGGGGGTTTTAATGTCCCCCATAGGCAGGGTATGGCTGGTATAGGAAATATATGTCCCCCAATAAGGAAGGTTATAGGAAGGGGGTAATTGGCCCCCTGGCAGGGTTTAAAGGAGGTATAGGTCCCCATAGGCAGGGGGATAGGGGAGGGTTTTGATCTCATAGGGAGGGTTTAGGGGAGGGGATAGGTCCTCATAGGAAAGGTTTTAGGCAGTTTAGGCAGGTTTTAGTTCCATTTGCAGGCTATAGGCAGGGGAAGGTCCCCCCGGAGGCTATAGGGAGGGATATGTTTCCCCATAGGCAGGTTTAGGCAGGTATAGGGGTTTTTTTCCCCATAAAACAGGTTTAGGAGGGGGGTATTGGAAAGGGAAAAAGGGCCCCGCGGCTATAGGGAGGTATATGTCCCCTTTTTTCAGGTATAGCGGGTTTTAAATTTAAAAAACAAAACTTTTCCCCGATCACCCGTTTCCGGCCCTTCCCCGGGCGCCCTCGCCTCTTTAGACAAGGCAGGGTGATGTCACGGGCCCCAAAACGCAGGGGGTTTATGACACACATGCCTGTGCGGAAACTCCGGGGCAGCCCCGGTCCCGCGGGGTTTTCTGGAGTCATGGGGGGCCCGTGAGGGGCTCGTTCTGCTCCGCAGTGGTATCTCTTTTCCCCGATGCGCTCCGGGAGGCGCCGGACGCTGTCGGGGGTATCGGGCCCTTTAGTTATATGCGCCCCCTGGAAAAAGTGCATATTGCAGAAGCGTCCCCGTCCCGCATGGGGCCCTCACAGCGCCCCGGGGGTGCCGACCGTGATTGAGTATTTAAACCGAGGTGGAATTTTTCAGAAAATTTTTTGTGCTGAAAAACTCGGTTTACTCCAAATATATTCGGTAAAACGTGTACATCTTGTATAAAAAGCCAAACAAAGTCTTAAAAGCTGCAACAAAAAAGAGTACTCCCCAAATGGAAAAAAGGACAAATTTGTGCCCAATTTGCCATTTTCCCCCTTTTGGGGTCATGTGACTTATAGTGTTACCCGGGTTTGGTTTTTAAAAGGTTTTGAAAAGGGGAGCAGGGGGGGTGTTAAATTTGGTGTTATCGCTCTCCACTCTCTCATCCCGGTCACTAGAAATTCCCCATGGCAAAGAAATGTTGAGGTTTTAAATTTAAAATGGGAAATTTTTTCTTCCCTAGAGAAAAACCTATGCCTTTTAATTTAAAATATTGCCCAACACCCTGAAACTGAGCTGCGAAAGGTGGCCAAAGACCATGAGCGGTTTACCCAAGACAGATTCCCCTAGGGCAGGGGCCCCACCATGAGAGACCAAAAAAAGTTGAAGTGCACGTGCTCATATCCCGAAAAATTTTTTTCAAAAAGTTTTAGGGGTGTGCCATCTTTTGCAGAGGTTAAAAGGGGTTTAAAAAGTAGGGCCCGTCAGTGCCCCCAGGACTTTGCCCCACACTGGGTTTAAAAATTTGGTTTGTTGGCGGGTTTTCCCAAAGGAGGGGCCCCCCGGAAATTCTAAAAATGATTTTCACAAGGGAAAAACCCCCATAAGTTTTCGGAAGACAAGCAGATAAGGGCTTTGGGTCCTGGAACCATGTCCTCTGGTTGATGCGATAAGATTTAAATTATTTTTGGGTTTGATGGTTTTTTGAAAAGCGGTGTGGCAGCAAACCGGGGAAAAAGTACAAAGACAAGTGTGTTTTCCCACAGTAAGCTTGATAGTTTGGAAAATTTTCTTTGGGTTTTGGGGGTTAAGGGGTCGTGTGCTCCGCTGTGGGGAAACTAGGGCCCTTTAGGAAAAAATGAATGCCAACATGTACTGTGACAATTGAAGCTTGAGCAAAAATCCCCCTCCCTTTCCCCGAAATGGGCCGCAGGGGCAGATTTCCCAAATAATAACGACCCCAAACACCCCTCCAAGACCCCTTTCTGCCGTTTCTAAAAAAAAAGGTGTTGGGGCTGGCCCAAAAAAAGTTTTCCAGCCTAAATGCTAATTTAGAACTGTGTGGGAAAATAAAAAGGAAGTTGAAGGAGCACCAAAGGGCTTAACATCCCCAAACTCTGTGTTTTCGTCATGGAGGAGGGAAGGGTTTCCGTGGCTGCAAATGGAACGCTCAGTGAACTCCAAATTTCCCAAAGGGGAGTTAGGGGGAAATGCCGGAAAATAATGGTGGCCCCCCCCCAAAAAATTTACACTTTTGGCGGGAATTTTTTCCATTTTTTCCACCTTGGTGGGCACTTTTGTTGCCCGTGGTTTAGACATTGAAGCTGTGTTGAGTTTTTTTTGAAAAGGGGACCAAAATGTACACTGTTATAAAAAGCTGTACACCCACTACTTTATTTGTATCAAGTGTCAGGTCTTCAGTGCAGTCCCATGACAAAATATAATACAATATTTTGAAAAATGTGAGGGATGTACTCACTTTTGTGAGATACTGTACATGACACTGTCACGGTTCATGCCGCGGTCCCTGCCTTGGACCGTCGGCCTGTCCGTGCCTGCCATGTCTCTGCTGGGGCTCCCTGTTCAGGGGTCCCAGCAGCCTGTGTTCTGCTATGTACTTGCCTGTCCTGTCCAGTCTTGTTGCTTCCTGGGGTCCTGTCTGTGCACCTGTGCCTCCTAAGGACTAGTGCACGCGGCAGCTTCCTGCCTATTTATAGTTTCCTGTTCTGTGCACCTTCCTCTTCACCCCTGACCTCTGGCTATAAGAGGAAGTTCTTGTCTCTACTCTGGGTCAGTTCATTGCAGTCTTTTGCTGTGTCCAGCTGCTTCCCATCTTGAGCTCCTGCCAGCATCTCAGGTCTGCTGTTTGAGCCTTTAACCCCTGAGATGCTGGTCCAGTGTCTTTGTCATCTGAGCTCCTGGCCGTCCGTCCGTCGTGTCTGTGTCTCCTGTATCCTGCTGTGTTCCTGTCCTGTATGTGCTCTCCTGTTCCTGCTGTGTTACCTGATGTGTTACCTGTCCAGTTCCTGTCGTATCCTGTGGTGCTATGTGTACGTTTAACCCTCCTGTATCCTGCTGTACATGTTCCTGTGTTCCTGTATTCCACCGCCTGGATTCCTGTCTTGCACCCCGGCTGTCACCGCAGGTAGCCACGTCAGGGGTAGTGACCTGGGGGTCCCGCAGCCAAGTCCATCCCACTTTGCGGCGGGCTCTGGCGAAGACCAGGGGCCCCTTAGACTCCACTCCCTGGCGTGGTCCTCCAGCTACCACCTCGCCTGCGGTGATCACAGAGGATCCACACCCGGATGTCTGCGGTCGGCGCTTCGGCGTACGTCTGTCGGCGCCGCACCGTTACAGTATGAACTGACCATGGATCCCGCCGGGGTGACCCTGCCCTCGTCTAGAGTGTCTGCACCCGTGGCCTAGCTCATGGTCCAGCCCAGAGCTTACGTTTGGCCTAGCTCATGGTCCAGCCCAGAGCTTACGTTTGGCCTAGCTCATGGTCCAGCCCAGAGCTTACGTTTGGCCTAGCTCATGGTCAAGCCCAGAGCTTACGGTTGGCCTAGCTCATGGTCCAGCCCAGAGTTTACGTTTGGGCTAGCTCATTGTGCATCACTGAGTTTACGTTTGGCCTAGCTCATGGTCCAGCCCATAGCTTACGTTTGGCCTAGCTCATGGTCCAGCCCAGAGCTTACGTTTGGCCTAGCTCATGGTCCAGCCCAGGCTTACGTTTGGCCTAGCTCATGGTCCAGCCCAGAGCTTACGTTTGGCCTAGCTCATGGTCCAGCCCAGAGCTTACGTTTGGCCTAGCTCATGGTCAGCCCAGAGCTTACGTTTGGCCTAGCTCAGGGTCCAGCCCAGAGCTTACGTATTGGCCGAGCTCATGGTCCCGCCCTGAGCCTTCTGAGTCCCGTGGCTTACGGTCCCGCCTGAGCCTTCTGAGTCCCGTGGCTTACGGTCCCGCCCTAAGCCTTCTGAGTCCCCGTGGCTTACGGTCCCGCCCTGAGCCTTCTGAGTCCCGTGGCTTACGGTTCCCGCCCTGAGCCTTCTGAGTCCCCGTGGCTTACGGTCCCGCCCTGAGCCTTCTGAGCCCCGTGGCTTACAGTCCCGCCCTGAGCCTTCTGAGTCCCGTGGCTTACGGTCCCGCCTGAGCCTTCTGAGTCCCGTGGCTTACGGTCCCGCCCTGAGCCTTCTGAGTCCCCGTGGCTTACGGTCCCGCCCTGAGCCTTCTGAGTCCCGTGGCTTACGGTCCGCCTGAGCCTTCTGAGTCCCCTGTGGCTTACTGCCCCCGCCCTGGGTTCCCTCCCATTTTGCCTAGTGCCCGCTTGTTCCTCCCATGCACCTCCGTTTCTAGGTTTTCCCATACTGGGCTATTATACAGCCTGTACTTGGTTTTGGGGTTGCCCCCGTAGAAGTTGCGGGCCCCTGGCCTATGTGGAATGCCATTCTGTGATTTGGAGGGGGAGGAGGGGCTTTGAGGGGGGGGGTACTGTCACGGTTCATGCCGCGGTCCCTGCCTTGGACCGTCGGCCTGTCCGTGCCTGCCATGTCTCTGCTGGGGCTCCCTGTGCAGGGGTCCCAGCAGCCTGTGTTCTGCTATGTACTTGCCTGTCCTGTCCAGTCTTGTTGCTTCCTGGGGTCCTGTCTGTGCACTGTGCCATCCTAAGGCGTGCGCGCGGCAGCTTCCTGCCTATTTATAGTTTCCTGTTCTGTGCACCTTCCTCTTCACCCCTGACCTCTGGCTATAAGAGGAAGTTCTTGTCTCTACTCTGGGTCAGTTCATTGCAGTCTTTTGCTGTGTCCAGCTGCTTCCCATCTTGAGCTCCTGCCAGCATCTCAGGTCTGCTGTTTGAGCCTTTAACCACTGAGATGCTGGTCCAGTTTCTTTGTCATCTGAGCTCCTGGCCGTCCGTCCGTCGTGTCTGTGTCTCCTGTATCCTGCTGTGTTCCTGTCCTGTATGTGAACAAACTACAATGAGGAAAAAATGGCCTTAAAACATAACTTTTAATATAGATAGCTAAAAAAGCATATTAATGCAAAACACTGCAAACCTCAAAAAACCATATATAGTATTGGGAGACCAGTGGGTGTGTACCTATCCCTATAAAGCCTAAAGGGGGAACTATTGAGCCCTGACCTATATATACAAACAGGACAATCGCCCTGATAAGGGCGGTCCTGGCAGGAGCCTGACCCTGCAAACAAACTTACCCTAAGATATATCCTATTAGTCCAATCCCAACATGAACATGTTTCAATCCACAATAACGGATCTCATCAGGGGAGAATACAAAAGCACAAAGAACATAGGGCAAAACAGTACAGCTAAGTTGTAGCAGGTACACTGAAAAGCACAAAATACCTCAAGTAGCTATATTGTGTATACTCACTGAACCCAATAGCATCAAATAAACACGACGCAAACTGGGTGCATGGACGAGGCCACAGAGGTGACAAGCAGGCATCTACAATGTTAAACAAATAGACAGGTCTCACAAAAAAAGAAAAAGAAGAAAGGACATTCAACACAAACCCACCAAGCCAAAAACAAAAAATATATCACATGGTTAACAGGAACACTCACCAATAGATGTACATACAATCCGCAAGCAATAGTGCCGCAGGGAGCGCCCCACACCCGTAAAGGTTGTCCCAGCAGTGGCTGAGTAAAAGGAGACGCCGAACAAGCGCGGTGTGTTAGATATAAAGGCGCGGTGAGGGCGCCTGAAGGACGTCAGGGGCGCTTGTCCGTACGCCGGGCCCAAGAAAAAATTTGCGTCCCTGGCAACAGCGGCGCATGCGCGGAAGGAATGTGATACGGACATAAAGAACACAGACCTTCAGAGCCTATAAACAGAGCACCGTGCAGGTAATGCACTGTGCAAAATACAAAGAAAACGGTATTAAAGGCAGACAATGCTTGCTTGGTATACAGCAAGCTAAAGGCAAAGATTCAAAAAATCAGACAAAATTATATATACAGCAGACGATTTAGTAATTATTTATGTATAAGAAAGAAATGCTTATATGATATGTAGCAAACTTGAAGCAAGTTAAGGCCAAGTGATTATGCTGCACAATTCTGTAAAGCAGAACCCCCTAGCTTGGGAGCAAACTTACATGATAATATGATGTGCACACAAGAATTTAGAATACTATAAATGCATAAAGTGAAGAGGCACCAATTACAGAGTTACAGAAAACAACTGAAGTCAATACGGGCATTCAACCCAAACGGGGTGATTGTATTCGTGTAAAAATCCAAAAAACATTCCGCTGGAGTAAAAGTTTATCCAAATTACCCCGTCTCACGGGAGGCACAAATACGGTTTAATTTCCCCCACCAACGTAGGCTATTCAAGTCACCCTTCTGTTCTGAGAGGACATGTCGTGCTACAGGAGTGTCTCTAGCATGTCTAATGTCCCCCAGATGTTCACCAATTCTGCGACGCAATTGTCTCGTCGTCTTGCCTATATACTGTTTGGCCGCATTGACACTTAATCAGATAGATGATATGTGTCATCTTGCAATTGATGAATGATTGATGTCAAAAAATTCCCCTTGCCCTCTCTATCAAGAAAGTAGCTGTTGTGGGGATGTATGTACAGAAGGAAAAAATCACCACAACGGAAGGACCCCTTCGGTTTTTTGTAACCACGCTCTTTTCTGGGAGATACATAGTGGCTATTTACCAAAAAATCACGAAGATTTTTCCCCCGTCTGAAAAGTAACGGAGGGATGTTCACCGACCCTGATCTCTCAGGTCGGGGTCCATCCTTAAAAATGTGCCAATGACGACTGAGCGACCGTCGAATCATCGACAGTTGCCTCACAAAAGTGCCAAAATTTGGCGTTTTAAAAAGAGTCCTATTGCTCCTGTCAGAATTTTTTCCAGACAGCAGCCCTGGCCGGTTGGTGACATAGCATGCTGTAGCCCCTTGTAGGATAAATCGGGGTACCCTTTATCCCTAAATCTCTGTTTATAGAGGTCGCTTTCTTTTGAAGACA
>JAODAL010083874.1:0-11103 GCA_025379985.1 Phyllomedusa bahiana
GACACGTTATGTGTCACGATCTGCTTAAGATCGGTGAAATAAAGCCCATTTGTTTTGGTGTCAGCGGCAGCAGGCCACTGACACAGGTTTTGTATATGTAGTATGGCAATAATGCCGTGATCCGGGTCGGGCTTTATTGGAGCAGTCTGTAGAGTTGGGTGGGATGGGCTGCTCCCACATCCAGTCCTGGGCTTACCAGCCCTATATAAGGCCAGCAGGCTCAGGTGAGAGTGGGTGTGGTTCCTTACCTTGGTCAAACTGCTCAGAGGAGCGAATGTTTGCAGGAGAGCCAGAGCTGGGCCTTGCACTCCATAGAGGGAACGACTGAAACCTGCATGCGGTTGCCTTGCCCAGAGATTCAGAGTACGGTACTGTGCTGATACCAGTGACTGTGTTTTCAGATGTCTTTTGTTTGGCTGAAGCAAGCCTGCCGTTTAATTTTCATGTTTTGTGGAGTGCTACAATAAACTTTGCCGTGTTTCACACTAAAGGACTGCTTCCCTTTGAGCTAATCCCTAGAACACCTACAAACCTATTAGGGGACGGTCTTTTCTCCTACTTACCTACATATACCTATTAACATATTATACCTATATACCTATTTTTTTTTTTAACTGTATATTTTTATTATGAATACATTTTCAGTAAAAACATAGAAGCCTCATAACAATTGGCAAAATGTGAGTCAAACACAAAGGAAGGAACAATTCGCATAGTAAAATACTTCCTGAGAAAGTTAAG
Source organism: Phyllomedusa bahiana (assembly GCA_025379985.1). NCBI lineage: Eukaryota > Metazoa > Chordata > Amphibia > Anura > Hylidae > Phyllomedusa > Phyllomedusa bahiana. Next base: position 742 of record JAODAL010083874.1, read on the forward strand.
TAGAACAGCATTCCAGTATTGCAATTTCCTGATAATTACTACAAAACAATATTACATCACAGGATCGGTAACCGTCACAAATTCACAGTCTTCAGGAAGGTCTATCTTTGATGTACATAACGAGGACAAGAGTACAAAAGGGAGAGACAAATGAGGGGTAAGTGAAGGGGAAGAAGTGAGAGAAGGGACAAAGGCCTGATGTAGCCAACAGTTTTCCATTTAAAGAGCTTGGGTCACAGTGTACATATCCCAAACCGACCACACTTTATCAAAGTGGTCCAGCCTGTTTAGGGTGGCTGTCAGATATTCCATTCGTCACACCTCCCTGACCCGTTGGTAAAGGTTTGAGATCAGGGGAGGAAGGGTCTGTTTCCACAACCCCGATATCGGCTGTAAGGACATGTCTCATCAGTACTCTTTTGGGTTTGGACAGACTCCCCACCGGCCCATTGAGCAAGTAGGTGAGTGTGTCCAAGGGTATCAGCACACCCAGAAGGTCGGCGAGGAAGTCCCGCACATGGACCCAAAACACACCCAATATCGGACAATCCCAGGAAATCTGCGAGAGCGTACCCGTTGCTTGACCACAGCGCCAACATAAGTCTGAGATCTGCGGGTTCCATTTGTGGAGGAGGTCCGGGGTGTGGTACCAGAACAACAACATTTTGTATAAATTTTCCTTATGGGTGATGCACGTGGAGGACTTCACCGCCACCCCCCAGACGGCCTGCCAGGTCGAATAGGGGAGAGCCCTGCCCAGGTAGGACTCCCATCTTGTCATATACTTGTGTCAGATCTCCCTGTCGGGGACTGGGTTTTTTAGGATTGCGTAAATTGCGGAGATGAGCCCCTTAGTGGACACTCCAGCCTTGCACATCATCTCAAATTGAGTAGGGGGAGACAACCTATTGGTTCCATAAATAGAAGAGAGGAGGTGAGTAATTTGGATATAATGAAAACTTGAACTCATAGAGAGGTCGTATTTAGCTTGGAGGGTAGGGAACGGGATCAATTTCCTATCCCGCCCCTCCGTGATATCAACGAACCTGAATAAGTCATGTCCCAGCCATGGTCGCGCAAAATACCTCGACAAGCTCCCCGGCAGGAGAGGAGTGCACAAAAAAGAGGTAATCGGTGAGGCCTTGGAGGCAAGTGGGTATTTTGGTTGACAGTATTTCCAGATCTGTAATGTGAATCTGATGGGACCTAGTAATAATCTCGTGTCTGGGAGTGGGTGGGAGTGCCACAGAAAAGCGTTATGATATGTAGGGGCTAGCCATAATTTTTCCACCTCTACCCATTTCGAGGAAGCTCTCAGCGCAGACCAGGCAGGCTGGGCCACCAACATAAATTTCAGGGCCCCATACAGCTGAAGCACCTGGGCCCCCCCCCATGTAAACCCCGCCCCCAGCAACCCGATCGCCCCGCCCCCAGCAAAAAAACGGCCTCTCGGACATAAACGCGCCCATTTTACCACATAATACAGTGTGCAAAAAAGAACTGTATTGTGTAGTACAATAGCAAGTGAGTCACATGTCTGTCTGTCTCACATATCATAGACACAGGGCTAAGTAGCTCCATCCATATCCCCCACCAGCCCACATACAATATCCGCTCCCCCCACCAGCCCACATACAATATCCACCCCCACCAGCCCACATACAATATCCACTCCCCACCAGCCCACATACAATATCCACCCCCCACCAGCCCACATACAATATCCACTCCCCACCAGCCCACATACAATATCCCCCTCCATGTTTCCCTTGGTCACGCACCTCACCACCTTCTAAAATAAACACCAGCAAGAAAGTAAGTGTACCTCCTATCACAGGGTCAATCAGGGACACATGTACGCTGGCATTATACCAGCGCCGACATAACCTACAACACCACCACATAGAGGTCCAACACCAGCTCAGGTATAACCTACTACACCGCTATATAGAGACCACAGAGAGGTCAGATACCAGCTCAGGTATAACCTACAACACCGCCATATAGAGACCACATAGAGGTCAGACACCAGCTCAGGTATAACCTACAACACCGCCATATAGAGACTACATAGAGGTCAGACACCAGCTCAGGTATAACCTACAACATCATCACATAGACACCACATAAAGGTCAGACACCAGCTCAGGTATAACCTACAACACCACCATATAGAGACCACATAGAGGTCAGACACCAGCTCAGGTATAACCTACAGCACCACCATATAGAGACCACATAGAGGTCAGACACCAGCTCAGGTATAACCTACAACACCCCCAATTAGAGACCACATAGAGGTCAGACACCAGCTTAGGTATAACCTACAACACCACCATATAGAGACCACATAGAGGTCAGACACCAGCTCAGGTATAACCTACAACACTGCCATATAGAGACCACATAGAGGTCAGACACCAGCTCAGGTATAACCTACAACACCTCCATATAGAGACCACATAGAGGTCAGACACCAGCTCAGGTATAACCTACAACACCGCCATATAGAGACCACATAGAGGTCAGACACCAGCTCAGGTATAACCTACAACACCGCTATATAGAGACCACAGAGAGGTCAGATACCAGCTCAGGTATAACCTACAACACCGCCATATAGAGACCACATAGAGGTCAGACACCAGCTCAGGTATAACCTACAACACCGCCATATAGAGACTACATAGAGGTCAGACACCAGCTCAGGTATAACCTACAACATCATCACATAGACACCACATAAAGGTCAGACACCAGCTCAGGTATAACCTACAACACCCCCAATTAGAGACCACATAGAGGTCAGACACCAGCTTAGGTATAACCTACAACACCACCATATAGAGACCACATAGAGGTCAGACACCAGCTCAGGTATAACCTACAACACTGCCATATAGAGACCACATAGAGGTCAGACACCAGCTCAGGTATAACCTACAACACTGCCATATAGAGACCACATAGAGGTCAGACACCAGCTCAGGTATAACCTACAACACCACCATATAGAGACCACATAGAGGTCAGACATCAGCTCAGGTATAACCTACACCCCCACCATATAGAGACCACATAGAGGTCAGACACCAGCTCTGTCATAACATAGAACACCCCCATATAGAGACCACATAGAGGTCAGACACCAGCTCAGGTTACATCACATTACAGTGAATACAGCACTGATCCAATATAGAAGCAAAATAACCCCTGAAATCAGGGACTCACCGGAGACGTCCTATCTGATGAGTCGTTCTCTTCTCTCATGAGTCGTTCTTATTCCCTTTTCTTCTGCATCCATTCCACACCGCCATGATGACTTGTCCCGGCCACAACTCATCCCTGCAGAAATTACACACAAATCTTAGAATCCTCAATTTTCAAGCATTTCTTTACCTATTCCCACCTCTGTACAAATTTTAATTCCCAGGGTGGGAGAGCGGGTACAAGCCATAACTTTACAGGTCTAGTATCTAAGGGGTTGGTGGGTGGGGAGAGGACTACCCCCCTGGAGATAATGCTACAGCTATGGGCTTCTCCACTCACAATTATTTTATCAGGTAGGTAGGCAAAATGGGCAAGGCCCCCTGTAAGTAGACAGGCCCTATTTATGTAGGTAGACACCCGCCGTATAAGTTGGTAGGCCAGCCCCAGGTAGGTTGGTGGGTACCTAGCCATGAGTCCCCTTTAGTTTGTAGGCGGTCAGGGCCCTCCTTTAGAGGTTAGGTAGAGTCAGGGACCCCCTTTAGTGGTTAGGCAGAGTCAGGGCCCCCCTTTAGATGTTGGGCAGAGTCAGGGCCCCCCTTTAGAGGTTAGGCAGCAGCAGGGCCCCCCTTTAGTTGTAGGCAGCAGCAGGGCCCCCCTTTAGTTGTAGGCAGCAGCAGGGCCCCCCTTTAGTTGTAGGCAGCAGCCAGGGCCCCCCTTTAGTTGTAGGCAGCAGTCAGGGGCCCCCTTTAGTTGTAGGCCGCAGCCAGGGCCCCCCTTTTGTTGTAGGCAGCAGCCAGGGCCCCCTTTAGTTGTAGGCAGCAGCCAGGGCCCCCCTTTAGTTGTAGGCAGCAGCCAGGGCCCCCCTTTAGTTGTAGGCAGCAGCCAGGGCCCCCTTTAGTTGTAGGCAGCAGCCTGGGCCCCCTTTAGTTGTAGGCAGCAGCAGGGCCCCCTTTAGTTGTAGGCAGCAGCAGGGCCCCCTTTAGATATAGGCAGCAGTCAGGGCCCCCTTTAGATATAGGCAGCAGTCAGGGCCCCCTTTAGATATAGGCAGCAGTCAGGGCCCCCTTTAGATATAGGCAGCAGTCAGGGCCCCCTTTAGATATAGGCAGCAGCCAGGGCCCCCCTTTAGTTGTAGCAGCAGTCAGGGCCCCCTTTAGATTTAGGCAGCAGTCAGGGCCCCCTTTAGATATAGGCAGCAGCCAGGGCCCCCCTTTAGTTGTAGGCAGCAGTCAGGGCCCCCTTTAGATATAGGCAGCAGTCAGGGCCCCCTTTAGATATAGGCAGCAGTCAGGGCCCCCTTATATATATAAAAAAAACCCAAATCAGTCACTTACCTGAGCCTCGCTCCCGGCCGCTCCGTGCTCCCGCCGGCTCCTGCCGCCCTGCATAGGCGGCGCGGTGAAGTGACGTCACCGTGCCGCCTACGTCAGCAGTAGGGGCCGGCGCCCGGCAGGCTGAAGGCCTAACGCCTTCAGCCTGCCGGGGAGATCAGCGGAGCACAGCGCTAGTGGTGCTGTGGCTCCGCTGACACCGCGCAGCCCCGAGGTCGGGACATCAGTCCCCAACTCCCGGGCCGGTCCTCTGAGCGCTCGGGACGCGGGGCCCGGGCGTTCAGAGACCGGATGCGCGGCCGGGCCCCGGGGGAGCGACGGCACTGCCTCCGGGGCCCGCAGGACCTCGGGGCCCACACTGTGGGCCAGGCGGAGCCTGGTTCGGCGGCTGCGCCGCCGGGCCCCGCTCTGCCATGAGGAATAAGGGGGCCCGCTTGCCGCGGGCCCCCTTATTCCACCGGGCCCCATACGGGAGTACCGGTTGTACCCCCAGTATTGCGGCCCTGCAGGCAGGGACATGTCTTAGGTGGGTGGTGAAATAATAAAGCAAGATGTTAGGCACTGCTAAGCCTCCTTTCTGTTTGCTAGTCATTAGCACTTCCTTCGATACTCGGTGACGCCCCTGTGCCCATATGAAGTTTAATATTGCGGATTGCAGTGATCTCAGTTCCTTCAGGGGGACCGCCACTGAAAGGGTCTCAAGCAGGTACAAGCGTTTGGGCAAAATGCTCATCTTGACCGAATTGATTCTGCCAAAGAATGATATCGGCAGTGAATTCCATTTCAGTAGCAGGCCCCTCAGTTCCCTAAAAAGTGGGGGAAAATTAGTTTTGTATAGTGTCTCATATCTATTTGTAATTTGGATTCCCAAGTATTTAAGCGAGTGTTCCCTCCATTTATACGAATAGTTACTTTTAAGGGAGTCAGATACTTCGGGCGGTAAGTTTATGGGGAGGGCTTCCGATTTAGTGGCGTTAATTTTGTAACCCGATAACTTTCCAAACGTGTTTAGAAGGGAGTGAAGGGTGGGAAGAGTAGTATGCGGTGAAGTCAGAGTCATGAGGATGTCGTCCGCAAACAAGGACAGCTTAAACTCCTTATCCCTAACTTTGATTCCTCTTATGTCTGGGTTAGCCCTAATTGCAGCCACGTTAGGCTCTATACATAAAGCAAAGAGGGGGGATAAAAGGACACCCCTGTCGTGTACCATTTTGTATTTGAAACCTCTCGGAGGTGCAAAAAGGCAGTTTGATGGACGCTGACAGTGAGGTGTAAAGACCTTTAATTGCGGTCAGAAAGGCCCCCGAAAAACCTAGCGAGGACAAGGTCTCTAACATGAAGGGCCAGCCTAGCCTATCAAAGGCCTTTTCTGCGTCAAGGCTAAGGATTAGGGCTTGTTGATTTTGTGAGTTGGCAACTTCTATCAGGTCGATAGTCCGTCTTGTGTTATCCCCTCCCTGCCTAGATGGGACAAACCCTACCTGATCACTTTTGATGAGCCAAGGAAGCCAGTGATTTAGTCTATTAGCCAAAATTTTGGTGTAAATTTTTAGGTCCGAATTGAGAAGCGCAATAGGGCGATAACTAGCGCTATCCGCTGGGTCCTTTCCTGGGCTTGTGGATGAGGGTTATGTGGGAGAGAGTCATCGACTCCGGGAGAGGAGAGCCCTTCAGGAAGGAATTAAATAATTGGAGCATATGAGGAACAAGAGTGTCAGAGTACATTTTATAATATAAATATGGAAGACCATCCGGTCCCGGGGCCTTTCCTGAGGGGAGCTGTTTTAGAACATCCATTATTTCCTGACTTCATAGGGGAATTGAGGATGGCATGTGCCTCTGGTGGGAGGGGGGTGAGAGGGCACGACTGCAGGAAATCCCTAATCTGCTTCTGGGCATGTTCATTTTGTGGTAGGTCTGAAGGGAGAGAATACAGTTTAGAGAAATAATCCAGGAAGATGTCAGCCATTGCCTTCGGGTCGTACCGCAGCGCCCCTGTCCGGTCATGGTGCGGATGGCATAGATTTCACAAATCTCTCCTTAAGCTGTCTGGCCAAAATCGTGTGGGCCTTAGTGCCAAAATTATAGAATCGCTGCTTTGAGTATACTAGGAGCTATTCCACCGTGCGTGTAGCTATGTCTTTTAGGTCCTGCCGGGTTGCTACAATGCGACGTAAAATCGTCACTCTAGGGCGTACAGTCATTCTTCTCTCTTTTGGAGGGCGCGGAGAGTCGAAGCCCTCTCTTTGCTGTCTTTTTTTTAAGCCTAGAGCCCAATGCGATGCAGTGGCCACGAAATACCGCTTTATGAGACTCCCAAAGGGAAGAGAGGGAGGATACCGTGCCCGAATTAATCTCAAAGTAGGACGTAATTGCGTCTTGGAGTTTCTGCCTATGCACCAGATTTTTGACCAAAGCTTAAGTCTCCAATGGCATGAACGCCACGGGGATTCTTGAAAGTCAAGTTTGACCATGACTGGGGCATGATCCGACCAAGTGATCGGCTCAATGTTAGAGCCTTTCACCAGCCGAAGGGATACAATGTTACCGAAAAAATAATCCAGTCTAGAATGGGATTTATGCAGGTTGGAGTAAAAAGTGAACCCCGTTCCCTGGGGGGCCAATCCCCATAAACAAAAAGGGAAGGGCCCCCTGATCGCTTTACGAAAACCCCTTGATGCTGTTTTGGGGTTGGGGGCCCTTTCCTCTTTCGGGGGGGCCCCTATCCATAGTGTCAGGAAACAAGCTGAATCCCCTAATAAACGGGGGACGGTGGGAGCTTAGAGGTTTGGAAAGGACTCTTTTTGAGGAAAGGGAAACTGCGAGGTTTTAGGACATAAACATTACCAAAACAAAAGGGTTTACCATTGGGTGGCCTGTGGGTAATGTAGCCCCGCGGGTAATTGGGATATGTGACCGAAGGGGAAAGAATTGGCCCCAATATGGCCAACCAGCCTTTTTCTGCTCTTTTAAATGCGGAAAAGGCCGTGGATAAAAGGGCCCCGCGCAAAAAAAAAGATCCCATGGAGTTGTAATGAGTTCCTGTGGGAAGACAATTTTTCTGTCTAGACTTTTACATTCCCGGAGTCCCAACCGTCTTTTCCATTAGGTTAAACCCCCTTTAAAATTCAGTGTGATGCATCAAAACCATAACCGTATCTAAAAATGCAGCCCCTTTGTATAAAAAGGGAAAAAAAAGAGAGGGAAAAAATTTTCAGGAGCGGGCCCAGGGGGAGGGGGGAAGGGGGAAGACTCGGGACGGTGCAGGTAGAAACTAAAGAGAGTACAAAAGGAAGGGTAAAGACACAGACCCGAAAATACAAATAAACAAGACAAAAAAAGCAGAAAAATAAACCAACAAACCATCACTAAAAAGGGAATTAAACAACCGTAAGTACTAATCAACAAAAGGGGAAAAAGTTCCCCCGCGCCTGACGTCTTGGTCTGCAGGTCCGGAGGTCTTTTAAAAAAAAAAAAAAAAAACACAACAAAAAAGGGGAAAAAAACCTCTTGGGGAAACCCCCAAGCAGACCCAAAAGAAGTGTCCACAGGTGAGATCCCCCCCTCCGTACCGGAGAGGAAAAAACCTTGCCCCCTACAGCGCAGACAAGAGGGGTCGCGCAGGTGGCTAAACCAAAGCCAAGGAAATGCAGTAAATGAAAAAACCACTAGATCCTCAAAGTAGGAACAATTCACGTCGAACCGCTTGTCAAAATCAGAGCTGCCATATCGAAAACCCTTGCCTTTCAGAAAGCAGGGTAAGCTTTGGCTGGGTAGCGTTAGCTAAGGGTGAGGCTACCTGATAGGCAAGATATTAGACCTGGCCATGAGATAAGTCCCAGTTCAGTGTGTCGGGCTATGCTTAGCTTTAGGGGCCGGAGAAGCACCCCTCCGGGAGGGTCCCTTGGTGGAGGACACCAGGTGCCACACCGGCGGAGGGGGGTGGGGGGTGAGAGCAGCCAGTTCCCAATTTTCTATCTCCGGAGTTGGGATCTGTAGCGTCTTGCAGAAACTGGCAAGATCCTGCGGCGTTTTCAGAGTAGCCATGCGCCCTTCAGAGCGCGCACTCAGTGCGAAGGGGAAAAGCCATCTACAGTATATGGTATACGTCTCTCCCGAAGAATAGCAAGAAGTGGCTTAAGATGGCGACGTTTTTGTAGGATGTGCCAGGATAAGTCCTGAAAGAGCTGAATGTTCGACCCCTGGAATTTAATATGGCAGATTCCCCTAGCCTTTTCCATACACGCTACTGTTTCTGTGTGATCATGGGAGCTGCAGATAAGGTCCCTCGGAAGCGATGAGGTGGATTTGGGCCTAAGCACTCTATGGGCTCTGTCAAGCTCATAGGACCGGGGAGGAGAACACTCCATAATCTGATTGAAGATAGCATCCAGGACTGATTGCACATTCTCTTCTCCCTGAGCCTCAGGGACGCCTCTGACCCTTATATTGCTTCTGCGTCCCCGATTGTCGAGGTCCTCTAAATGGCAGGCCATACCGTTAACCATAGAGATCTGATCCAGCATTGCAGGGTATAGTTGCTCAATATATTTACGGGTATTGTCATGATCTTCCTCTATCATCTCAACTCTGGAAGCAATCTGTTTAATGTCCTGTCTGATGCTTGAGATCTCATCTCTACAGGCCTGCTCGATTTCCGATATCATAGCTTGCCAGTCTTCCCTGGTGGGAAATTGCTGTGTGAGCTCAGACCCATGAGGGTCATCTGACCTGCGTGGGCCAGGAGGAGCAGATGGGCGTACAGGGGAATCCTGCCACAATGAGGCTGAGTTGTCAGAGTTTCTGGCTGGGGATGGGAATGCAGACCCTGGGTCCAGGCTGTCCTGCCCTGCATATGTCGCGCCCAAGGGAGGTGCATCCATGATCTGGTGGCTGGAGTGCCTGCCTTGGGTCTGTGGGGGCGATTTGGCCGCCATGGCGCTGTACAGTGGCTGGGGAGATGAGAGTCCGCGTGGGAATTGCAGGTCAGCAGCCAGGGGGTAGGTGGGGGGAGAGCCCACTGCGGCGTGTACCTGCACGTCTAGGCCGCTCTCAGGGCTCTGGTGACGGGTTGTGCCGGCGTTTCTCCGATCTCCTCTGCAGTCGGGGTGCCGCAGCTCCGCTCAGATTGGGTGAGAGTAAGGTGCAGTAATGGCGCTGCTGGGCCTGGATGCACCGGATGTGCTGAGCCGCGGAGGAGGATGTCCGCGGCACGGCGGGTGTCGGAGCCCCCCCCAAACTTTTCTCCTGCTGCTGGGGCTTTATTCTACCCATTTAGGGCGCTTATTACGGCCACGTATGCTGTTTTTAACGGTCCGGTGCAGGAGCTCCTCTAGCACATGACCGTCTTCATCAACTTCCGGTACCGCTCCCCCTATATACCTATTAACTAGGGAAGCTATATACCTATTTATCCATTTACTGAAGGGATATGTATACCTACCTACATTCTAAGGGGCCTTTTAAGGGTGTCTATATACCTACCTATCTATTGGGGGCCTATATAGCAACAAATCTAATGGGGGGGCCTATACTCCTACTAAGGTAGCCTATACACCTAGCTATTTATTTCATGAGGGCCTATATGCCTATCTATTGAGGAGATCTATGTACTTATCTTTCTACCATAGGGTCTATATCAGAGGTTCCCAACCCTAGTCCTCAAGGCACAACCAACAGGTTTATTTTTCTGGCTTCCTTAGCATTTCACAGGTGAAGTCATTATTTCAGTGCAATCTGCACAGGTGATATCATTTTTGTCATGCATTCTTGGAGAAACCTTTAAAACATACCTTTGGTGTGCCTTGAGGCTGGAGGGGGG
>JAODAL010083875.1:0-11102 GCA_025379985.1 Phyllomedusa bahiana
TGCGCCGTGTCTGGATGTGATGGGACCCTCCTCGTCTAGAGCAGCTGCTCTTCTTTACTTTCTCACCCCTTTGTATTCCTATTATTAAAGCTTTGGGTGCGCGCTCTGCCCTCGTCGGGTGGAGATGCCACCGCTGCAGCCGCTCGGTTTATAATATACTGGATATAAGATATTTTCAAAGGTCAGAATTAAGAAACCTATGACTCCTGCCCGAGTGACCCATCCCCATCACGAGCTCCACGTTCTACTGCAGCATTTTTTTCTCGGGGTTTCCCAGGGTCCTGGAGCTTACCGGGCGCTTTTCACATTTTCAGTATAAGGGACCCATATTAGTTTAATTTTGTGATCTTCATTGAAAAATGACGCCTCTCATCCATGTGGAAGGCGCTGTCACTCAATTTAGGTATCACAAGGCATTATGGTACAGGAGCTGGAAGTCAACCCCCTCTTTTGGAAAAACAAACCCTAAATTTGCTTTTGACCCAGGGTTTTTGGGAAAGCAAAAAGGGATATTTAGCAAACCCAGCATCCCCCCATCGTAACAGCCTTTCGGGGTGTTTTCCCCCTTTGTAAGTCGAGCAGAGCGAGCTGGCTTGGTGATGGGAGCAATGAGGGTGGGGAAAAAAGGGAAGATTTCTTTTTTTCCACTCACGAAGCATCTTTATGCGGGATTGGGCAAAATATCCTTTTGCTTTCCAAAAGACCGTGGGTCAAAAGAAAATTGGGATTTTTTTTTTTTCCAACAGAGGGGTTTATTTCTCAACCCCTTTTCCCCAAAAATCCCTTTTGTAATGCAATCTTCTGGAGTGCAGAAAGCAATTTCAAATCTCCAAACGCTTATATAGGCGCTTTCCCTAAGGAGAGATCTTCCCTTTCTGAGCCAATTTAGGCATCAGTCCCTCCTTAACACAACCACAAGGCCACACTTCGGGCTAATGGCCGGACCTAGATGCCCCCAATAGGAGGAAACGCCCAGGTTTTGGGAAAGGGGTAAAATGGTGCAAAAACTAAGACAGCAGTCCTCACCGCCCCACTGGGGAGCAGTGAATGATAAAAAACTGCGCATTGTATAAGTACCAGTTCACACCAGTATGCAGAAAAGCCGCAGTATAATACATAGGGAGACTGCACAAATGCAAAAACACCAATAAGACAACTACTCCCAGCCTTCTATGTATGACGGGCTGGTTGCTAGTATTATAATTGCATGTAGATAATGCGATACAAAGGGGCCACTTATACGGGTGGTGCACCATGCTGGGGTTACTGCCTTAAAATTGATTGGGCGGTCCCAGCAGTTTTTAGGCAGTCAACACAAAATACTGACCCCCTCTGCTCCACAGTATTTTGGGGAACAAAATATGACATACTGAACAAATATCAAATATGAGATATTAAGTGATACAATGGCCACTATATTTCACAAGCCCCCAAACCCCCCTCAAGGTTCCTCTACCATTCAGTTACTCCCTAGTGGAGGTGTGTGGCTTCTGCTTACGACCTTTAAAATCTTTCCCCAAATGCATGGGGTTGTGTTGCCTCCTACTGGGTTCAGTCTATATCAAACCCGTGGCCACGTCTTTTGGTTTTTGAGTAAATTTTGTCCCCTTTTTCGTGATGAATTCCCCCCTTGCAGATTCCTTTTACCCCCCTACATGCTGACTGTCTCCCCTGCAGCAAGACAATGCGCAGTGACTTTTACTAAAATGTTCAACATTGGTTTGGAAAAGCAGGGCCAAAAAAAACAAATATGGCCCTTAATTCCCCCGACCCAAAAAGAGCAGTGGGGCCCCTGGATGGTTGGTGTTTTGGCTCTATGGCCCCTCCCCAGCTGTGGGTGGTCGTTTTTGGGGCCCCTGGGTGGTGGTGTTGGCTCTATGGGCCCCCCCAGCAGTGTGGTGCAGTAGATTGGGGCCCCCGGTGGTGGGGTTGGCTCTTGCCTCCAGAGCTTGGGTTCAGTCAGTTTTTGGGGCCCCCGGATGGTGGTGTTGGGTCTATGGCTCCCTCCAGCAGTCTGGTGATCAGCACTGGGGCCCCTGGTGGTTTGGTTTTGGTCTTGGCCCCTGCAGCTTTGGGTGATCGCATTTTTGGGGCCCCTGATGTGGGGGGGTGTAGGGCCCCCCCAAGCGTGGGTCTTTAAAACATGGGGGGGCCCTGTGGTGGTTTGGCTCTTGGCCCTTTTAGCAGTTGGGGATGCATGTCCCCGGTTTGGGTTTCTTGGACCCTCCGATTTGGGGATTTAAAAGTTGGGGCCCCCGGATTGATGGGTCTATGGCCTTGCAGGCTTTTCATTAGCATTGGCCCCTATTTTGTGTTCCTATGGAAAATTTGGGGCGTACATGTGGGGCCCCCGGATGGTGGGTTCCGGCCCCCCAGCGTGGGGTGAGAGGGTTGGGGCCTTAAAGGTGTGTTTGTTTGGTTTTCCCAAGGGGGGGGTTTGGGACTGTGGGGCCCCCTTTTGGTTTGCTCTATGGTTAGAGTTTTGGTGCATTCGCATGTGGGGTTATTTGGGGGCCTTTTTTCCCCTAGCACTGGGGTATACATGGGGGGGCCCCGGTGTGGGGTTTGGCTCATAACCTCCAGAAGCTGTGTTTTGTCAGATTTTCTCCTGGATTTGTTGGTCTATGGCCCCTCCAGCAGTTGGGTTTCAGTCGCATGTGGGGCCTTTTTTGGTGGTGTTGGCTTATGGGGCCCCTCCCAGCTGTGGGTGCAGTCAGCATGTGGGGCCCCCTGGTTTGGGGTGTTGGCTATGGCCCCTGCTGTGGGTTCAGTCAGCATGTGGGGCCCCGGGGGGGTGGTGTTGGGTTAGGCCCCCCTGGGGGCGGGCACTGGGGGCCCCCGGGTGTGGTGGGCTCTATGGCCCCCCCCAGCGCTGTGGGTGCAGTCAGCTTGGGGCCCCCGGATGGGGTGTTGGCCTTGGCTTTCCCCCGCAGCTGTGGGTGCAGTCAGCTGTGGGCCCCCGGATGGTGGGTTGGCCTCATGGACCCCCCACAGCTGTGGGTGCGTCAGATGTGGGGCCCGGATGGGGGTGTTGCCCCCATGGCCCTCCAGAGTGTGGGTTGTGTCGCTTTGGGGGGGCCCCGGGGTGGTGGTGTTGGCTCTATGCCCCAGACTGTGGGGGTTGAGTCAGCTTGTGGGGGCCTAGGTGTGTTTGGCTTTTAGCCCCCGCGTGTGGGTGAGTCGCGTGGGGCCCCCGGGGTGGTGTGTTGGCTCCATGGCCCCCCCAAGCTGTGGGTGAGTCGCTTTTGGGGCCCCCCGGGTGGGGGTGTTGGCCATGGGCCCCCACAGCTGTGGGTTTTAGTCCAAAGGGGGCCCCTGGATGGTGGTTTGGGTCTATGGCCCTCCCCAAACTGTGGGGGCAGCGATTTTTGGGGCCCCCGGATGGTGGGGCTCCATGGACCCCCACATGTGGGTGAAATCAGCTGTGGGGCCCTGAGGGGGGTGTTGCTATGGACCCTCCAGCAGTTTTTTGGGGGCAGAACTTGGGGGGGCCCCGGAGGTGGGTTGGCTCATGCCCCCCCCTGTGGGGCGTCGATGGGGGCCCCTTTATGGTGGTGTTTTTACGCCCTCCGAGTGTGGGTGCAGTCAGCATTGGGGGCCCCGGATGGTGGGGTTGGCTCTAGCCCCTCCCCAGTGTGGGGGCAGTCAGCATGGGGCCCCCTGATGGGGTGTTGGCTTATGGCCCCCCAGAGGGGGTTTGGGGAGTCCGCAAGTGGGGCCCCCGGATGGGGGGTGCTCTAAGGCCCCTCCCCTGTGGGTGCAGTCAGCATGGGGGTCCGGAGGGGGGTTTGGGGGCTCTATGACCTCCCGCAGCTGTGGGTGCAGTCGATGTGGGGCCCCTGGATGGGTGTTCTCTATGGACCTTTTAAACAGCTTGGGTGCAGTCAGCATGTGGGGCCCCAGGATGGTGTGTTGGCTCTATGGCCCTCCCCGCCTGGGGGGGATCAGATTGGGGCCCCTGGGTGGTGGTGTTGGTCTTGGCCCTCCCGCAGCTTGGGTGCAGTCAGATGTGGGGGGCCCTGGAGGGGGGTGGGCTCTATGGCCCCCCAAGCTTGGGGTCAGTAGCATTTGGGGCCCGGATGGTGGGGTTTGGGTCTATGGCCCCCCACTGTGGGTGCCCGCAGCTGTGGGGCCCTGATGGGGGTTTTGGCTTATGGCCCCCCACAGCTTGGGGGCAGTCAGATGTGGGGGCCCCCGGATGGGGTTTGGCTCTATGGCCCTCCAGCAGCTTTTTGGGGGCAGTCGCATGTGGGGGCCCCTGGATGGTGGTGTTGGCCCCTTTTGGCCCTCCAGCGCTGTGGGTGCAGTCAGCATGTGGGGCCCTTTGATGGGTGTTGGCTCTATGGCCCCCACCTGTGGGTGCAGTCAGATGTGGGGCCCCGGATTGGTGTTGGCCTTTTGGAAAACCTCAGCAGCTGGGGTCAGTCAGATGTGGGGCTCCCTGGAGGTGGGGTTGGCTCTAGGCCCTCCAGCAGCTTGGGTGCAGCAGCATGTGGGGGCCCCTTTTTTGGTGGTGTTGGGTCTAGGCCCCCCCAGGTGTGGGTGAGTCAGCCCTGTGGGGCCCCCGGGTGTGGTTTGGCTCCATGGCCCCTCTGTGGGTGCAGTCACTTTTGGGCCCTGGGGGTGGGGTTTTGGGTCTATGGGCCCTCAGCCTGTGGGCGTTCGATTGGGGCCCCCGGAGGGGGGTGTTTTCCTATGGACCCCCCCACAGTGGGGTTCATTAGCATGGGGGGCCCTGGATGGTGGGGTTGGGTCTATGGCCCTCCCGCAAGCTGGGGGTTGCAGTCAGATGTGGGCCCCGGGTGGGGGTTTTCCTCCATGGACCCTCCAGCACTGTGGGTGCAGTCAGCATGTGGGGCCCCCCAGGTGGTGTTGTCCATGGACCCTCCACATTGTGGTGGTCAGCTTTTGGGGGGCCCCTGGTGGTGGGGGTTGGCTCATGACCCTCCACGTTGAGGGGCAGTCAGATGTGGGGCCCCCGGGGGGTGGTGTTTGGGTCTTGCCCCCCGCTCGTGGGTGCATCGAGGGGGGCCCTGGATGGTGGGTTGTTTGCCTATGGCCCCCAGCAGTTTGGGTTTCAGCAGCATGTGGGGGCTCCCATGGGGTTTTGGGGTCTTGGACCCTCCAGCACTGGGGTGCAGTCGATTGGGGGGGCCCCTGGTGGTGGTGTTTCTCTATGGGCCCCATTGGGTGCGGGCAGCATGGGGGGCCCGGTGTGGTTTCCCCATGGCCCTCCGCAGCTGGGGTGGGAGCAGCATGTGGGGCCCCGGATGGTGGGTTGGCTCATGCCCCCCCAGCGTGTGGGAGTCGCATGTGGGCCCTTTGGGTGGTGGTGTTGGCTCTATGGCCCTCCACAGCTGTGGGTGCAGTGCTTGGGGGCCCCTGGATGTGTGTTTGGGTCAGGACCCTTTCCAGCAGCTGTGGGTGCAACAAGTGGGGCCCCCGGATGGGTGGGGGGTTTGGTCTATGCCCCTCCCGCAGTTTTGGGGGTGCGTCAGCATGTGGGGGCCCCTGGGGGTGGTTTGCTCATGGACCCTCCCCGTTTGGTGCAGTCAGCATGTGGGGGGGCCCCTGGTGGTGGTGTTGGCTCTATGGGCCTCCAACGTGGGGCAGTTTACTGTGGGGCCCCTGGATGGGGGTTTGGCTCTAGGACCTCAGCAGCTGTGGGTGCAGTCAGCAGTGGGGCCCCGGGGGGGTTTGGTCTTTTGGCCCCTCCGAGCTTGGGTGCAGTAGCATGTGGGGCCCCTGGATGGGGGTGTTGGCTCTATGGCCCCTCCAAAGCTTGGGGGGTCCTGGGGGTGGTTTGGCTCATGGCCTCCAGCAGCTTGGGGGCAGTCAATGTGGGGGGGCCCTGGAGGGTGGTGTTGGTCTAGGACCCTCCCGCAGCGTGGGTCAGTCGCATGTGGGGGCCCTGATGGTGGTGTTGGCTCATGGCTCCTCCGCAGTGTGGGTGCATTCGATGTGGGGCCCCCGGATGGGGGTGTTTGTCCATGGACCCTCCCGCAGGGGGTGCTTCAGCATGTGGGGCCCCTGGGGGTGGTGGGTTGCCTCCGGACCCTCAGCATTGTTGGGGTGATCACATGTGGGGGCCCTGGATGGTGGTTGGTCTATGACCCTCCAAGCTGTGGGGGCGTCAGCATGTTGGCCCCCGGAGGTGGTGTTTGGTCTAAAGGGCCCCTCCCGCCTGTGGGTTGCATCACTGTGGGCCCCCGGAGGTGGTTTGCCCCCATGGCCCCCCCCAGCGCTTTGGGGTGCGTCAGCATGTGGGGCCCGGGATGGGGGTTTGGCTCATGGCCCCCCCAGCAGCTGTGGGTGCAGTCAGATGTGGGGCCCGGATGGTGGTGTTGGGGTCCCTTGCCCTCCAGCAGCTGGTGGGGGCTCAGCATGTGGGGGCCCCTGGATGGGGGGTGTTGGGGTCTATGGCCCTCCACAGGTTTTGTAGAGCCCCGGGTGGTGTTTTTGGCTCTTGGACCCCCCGCCTTGGGGCAGTCAGATGTGGGGGGCCCCTGGATGGGTGGGGTTGTCTTGCCCCCCTGTGGGGGGCATCAATGTGGGGGCCCCTGGTGGTGGGGTTTGGTCTATGGCCCCCCAGAGCTGTGGGTCAGCGAAATTGGGGCCCCTGGGGGGTGGTTTGGTCTATGGCCCTCAAGCGTGGGTGCTTCAGATTTTGGGCCCTGGAGGTGGGGTTTGCCACATGGACCCCCCAGAGCTGTGGGGGGAAGTCACTGGGGGCCCCGGATGGTGGGTTGCTCCATGGCCCCCAGCAGCTTGGGGGAAATCACAAATTTTTGGGGGGGCCCCGGATGGTGGGGTTGGCTTTATGGGCCCCCCAGCAGTTGGGTGCAGTCACATGTGGGGCCCCCGGATGGTGGTGTTGGGTCTTGCCCCTCCAGAGCTGTGGGTGCAGTCAGCAAGTGGGCCCCCCCGGGTGGTTGTTGGTTTGGGGCCCCCCCCTGTGGGTCAGTCAGGATTGGGCCCCCGGGGTGTGGTGTTTTTCCCCTGGACCCTCCGCATTTTGGGTGCAGTCAGCATGTGGGGCCCCCGGTGTGGTGTTGCCCCCATGGCCCCCAGCCTTGGGTCGTCAGGTGGGGCCCCGGTGGTGGTGTTGGCTCTATGGACCCTCCGCACTGGGGTGCAGTCAGATGTGGGGCCCCTGGGTGGTGGGGTTGGGGTCTTGGCTCTCAGCGCTTGGGTTTTCAGTCAGATGTGGGGCCCCTGGGGGTGGTGTTGGGTTTGGACCCTTCACAGCGGGGTGCAGTCAGATGGGGGCCCCCGGGGTGGGGTTGGTCTATGGATCTCAGCAGCTGTGGGTGCAGCAGCATTGGGCCCCCGGATGGGGGTTTGGCTCTATGGCTCTCCCCGTGGGTGCAGTCAGCATGTTTTGGGGGGGCCCCCCGGTTTGGGGGTGTGGCTTATGGCCCTCCGCACTGTGGGTGCAGTCACATGTGGGGCCCCTGGATGGTGGTGTTGGCCTTTTGGCCCCTCCCGCACGTGGGTGCGTCAGCATGTGGGCCCCCTTTTTGGTGGTGTTGGTCTATGGCCCTCCCGCGCTGTGGGTGCAGTCAGCATGTGGGGCCCTGGATGGGGGTGTTGGCTCTATGGCCCCCAGCATTGGGTGCAGTCAGCTGTGGGCCTGGATGGTGTGTTGCCCCCCATGCCCCCAGCAGCGGGGGGGTGAAATCAGCATTTGGGGGGCCCCCCGGATGGTGGTGTTGCCTCCATGGGCCCCCAGCAGTTTTGGGGTCAGTCGCATGGTGGGGGGCCCCGGGGTGGGGTTTGGCTCATGCCCTCCAGCACTGTGGGTGCAGTAGCATGTGGGGCCCTGGATGGTGGTTTGGGCCCCCAGACCCCCCCAGCAGCTGTGGTGAGTCGAAATTTTTGGGCCCCTGGATGGTGGGTTGCTTGCCCCTCCGCCCCTTGGGGTCAGCGCATGGGGTTTGGGTGGGGGGTGTTGCCTCATGGAATCCAATTTGGGTGATCACTGGGGACCCCCTGGATGGGGGGGGTTCCCCATGGCCCTCCGGGTGGTGCAGTCAATGTGGGGCCCCCTGGGGGTGGTGGGGGGTGGCCTTGGCCCTCGGATCTGTGGGGGTCGCAGTGGGGCCCCTGGATGGGGGTGTTTCTTGGGTTGCAGACTTGTGGGGCATCAGCAAATGTGGGGCCCTGGATTGGGGTTGGCTCTATGACCCCTCCAGCAGCTGTGGGTGCATTCAGCGTGTGGGGCCCCTGGATGGTGGTGTTGCCTCCATGGACCCTCCAGCAGCTGTAGGATGCAGTTGGCTCCAGAAAACTTACTAGGACCTCATGGAGTCCCTCGCCGCTCGCCCACCTGTTGTCTGTGCTGCACACGCCGCTCACTCCGGATATCAGCCGTTCATAATAATGTGATTGGACTGTTTCTTATTCAGTCAATTGTCTAATTTTTTCCCAAGCAATTTGGTAAGAAATCAAATCCTCGGTGACGGCTAAACTTGCTGTTATAAGATATTATTATATATTGGGGGCGAGGAGGTTCCACACATCTCAGGGGTCCTCCCCCGCTCCCGGCGCCCTCGGCTGCTGAATGACGCCCTCTGACAATTATAACTGCGGGGCCCTCGGATAAATACAGGGCGATGAGCTGCAGGTGTCGGCCCCGTCCTCCGCTCGGATCCTGGTGAACGGAGAGATCGTCTGGATGGAGACAAAAAGGTTTTGTTGTCAGAAATATTGTTTCCTCCTCAGTGAATTGTAGGAATCTGTCGCTGCACATCGGAGGCGGCAATTACACAGCTGAGGCCTCATAAAGGCGCCAAAATTACAGAGATCGGCACTAATCACACCTCCGGCTGCCAGCGACGGGCCGCTCATATGTGCCGGTTATAAAAAGAAGCTTCACACGGGAGGGAGCGGCGGCCGGGGGACAGGAGACAACGGCGATGAGGAGTGACCGCGCAAAACAGGGATGGATGTAGGAAAACAGGCAGGAAAATCAGTGCCTGTGGCCACCTTGTGGAGATGATTCTAGGGCCCCACCAGTGGAGATGATTTTTAGGGCCACCAGTGGAGATGATTCTTTGGGCCACCAGTGGAGATGATTCTTGGGGCCCACCAATGGAGCTGATTCTTGGGCCCCACCAGTGGAGATGATTCTTGGGCCCCACCATGGAGCTGATTCTTGGGGCCACCAGTGGAGCTGAATCTTGGGGCCCACCAGTGGAATGATTTGAGTCATTGGAGTTGACTTAGGTGGAGTATGATTCTTGGAGCCACCAGTGGAGATGATTCCTAGGGCCACCAATAGAGATGACTCTTGGGGCCCACCAGTGGAGTTGATTCTTGGGGCCCACCAATGGAGGTGATTCCTGGGGCCACCAATGGAGTTGATTCTTGAGGCCCATCAGTAGAAATGATTTTTGGGGCCCACCCAGGAGTTGGTTCTTGGAGCCCACCAGTGGAGCTGCAAACCAATTCTTGGGGCCCACCAGTGAAGCTGATTCTTGGGCCCACCATTTGAGTTGATGCGTGGTGCCCACCAGTGGAGGTGATTCCTGGGGCCACCAGTGGAGTTTATTCTTGGGGCCAACCAGTGGAGTTGATACTTGGGACCCAACAGTGAGGTTGATTCTTGGGGCCCACCAGTGGAGTTGATTCTTGGGGCCCACCAGTGGAGCTGATTCTTGGGGCCCACCAGTGGAGTTGATTCTTGGTCCCCACCAGTGGAGCTGATTCTTGGGTCCACCAGTGGAGAGGATCCTTGGGACCACCAGTGGAGTTGATTCTTGGGGCTCCACCAGTGGAGATGATTCTTGGGGCCACCAGTGGAGCTGAGAACAAATTCTTGTTGCTCACCAGTGAAGTTGATTCTTGGGGCCCACCAGTGGAGTTGATTCTTGGTGTCCACCAGTGGAGTTGATTCTTGGGGCCCACCAGTGGAGCTGATTCTTGGGGTCCACCAGTGGAGATGATTTTTGGGGCCCACCAGTGGAGATGATTATTGGGTCCACCAGTGGAGATGATTCTTGGGGCCACCAGTGGAGATGATTCTTGGAGCCACCAGTGGAGATGATTCTTGGGGCCACCAGTGGAGCTGAGAACAAATTCTTGTTGCTCACCAGTGAAGTTGATTCTTGTGGCCCACCAGTGGAGCTGAGGTCTGATTCATGGGGCCCACCCTACAGCTACTGGACATAACTATTGCTCTCTGCTATCTGTGTTTCTCCCTGAAAAGCAGCCCCATGTCCACCGTCCCAGGGGCCCACCTGGATTTCCACTGCTCCCCTGTGGGCTAGTTCGATCCTGAGGTTGTTCTTTGTATACAAGCCCCTCTATTTTTGGGGCTCATTCTCTACATAGTTTTCGGATGATCGGTTCTCCTTGGAGGTTTAGTTTCTTGTGGTTTGTAACCTTCTGTCCTGTAATGGCCTCGAGGGGCTGAAGTTAAAATAATCCAAGCTGACCCATTAGATGGACTGGTGAATGCGGTGCCGGCAAATGAGGAGTTTGGGGAATAGGGCGACCTTTGCTAATGATGAGGTGTTGTGTGGTCGGTTGTCTGGTTATTGTTGCTCTTTTGCCATCACGTCCGATATTACTCGGGAGATGCTTCCATTAGCAGCTTCATTAGGGCAGCACAGGAGCGTCCCTGTGCTCGGGGCATTGTGCCCTCGGCAGCGGATAACCTTTCCTCGGTGGAGACGGTGGCAGCTGCTTGTGTCTGTTTTCTCTTAATTTCAATGGATTCTACAAGATGGCGCCAACTTCTCCTCACAACGAAGCCTTACAAGAGACAGACAGATGGCAAAACATTGATGGATCAGACATTCATAAATTTAAAGGGGTCAAATACTAATCACTTGATGATATTGGGGGTCCGGGCTGAAGGGGTTTTGTTTGCAAATATGTCTACATTCATATAGCTTGCACAACAGCCCCCAGACCTTCTCCATGACCCTAGCGAAAGCCACCCCGTCCCTTCTGCAGACAATCCAACGAGTCCTTCACCGTGTAATAGAAAAGGGCATGGAAACACCCAGGGCCAGAAACCCGGGACCGGTCCTAGCCTGATCCCAATGGCCAAGACCGACAGGAAGGAAGATCAGACTAGTAATGTATTTGGTAAG
>JAODAL010083876.1:0-11102 GCA_025379985.1 Phyllomedusa bahiana
TAATGTTGCCATGAGCTTCGTTTTTTTTTTCCGCTTTTGCTCCCATGACTTTTCGGCTTACGTTCCCTGCTTCAGTTTTTTGGTCGTTTTGCCCCATAAGTGCCCAGGGCATTTTATAGTGAAGCGATTCTAAGAGCGGCGGCAGTCATGTGCGTGTCATACTAAAACACAACTTGTATGAAGACAAACCTAGCTCCCTCTGCATTTTTAAGCATGGCACAACGTTTACGCACCCTGCAGGCTCTGTGCAGCCTGGAAATAGCCGCTTTTTAACGCGATTCGTGCCGAAGTAATTCGGAACGAAACGAATTTTGTCGGAAAATTCGGCGAAGTGGCGATTCGAATATTTGAGAAATTCGCGCATCTCTAAAAATGTCATTGGGGCCACTGTCTGACCTCAATCCCTGCTGCTGTGGCTGCTGCCGTGATTTTACACACTGTGTCTTTTGCCACTCTGTGGCCTACCCCTGTTTTTGCCACCTCTAGAAGTCATTGTGTCACTGTCTGACCTCATGCTGTGCTGTTGATGCCGTCAACTCACACTGTGTCATTGTGCCACTCTTTGGCCTACTCCTGTTTTTGCCACCTCCAGAATGTCATTGTCCCATTTCTCTGACCTAATGCTGCTGTGGCTGCCGCCGTCACCTCCACACTCTGTCACTGATGTTGCCACCTGAGCCTTCAGCTTGTTTTTTTCCAGCTGTCGGTGCCATGACTTTATCAGGCTACATTCCCTCTTCAGTTATTTCCAGGCTCTGTGCAGCCTGGAAAAAGCTGTTTTTTTAACGTGATTCGTCCCGAAGTAATTCGGAACGAAGTTATTTTTTGCCGAGAAATTCGGCAAAGTGAACGAACCGAATTTCGGGAAATTCGCCCATCTCTAGTGGTGACTAATTTAAACCGTCTTTTTCACCGGCAAAAAAGACATTTTTTCTGTAGCATAATTCACAAGCGAAGGTTAATTACAAGTTTTCCTCTTGTTGTGTAGCATAAAATACACGCCATTGTAACACGTACCCAAAACTCATAGTTTTTGGGTTGCCCCAAATTTTTTTGCGCAATTTACATCCAGGGGTTAATTAAGGTTGTTCTGCTGCTGTGGTGACTAAAGAAAACCATCTTTTTCACCGCAAAAAAAAAAACATTTTTGTTTTTAGCATAATTCACAAGCAAAAGGTTAATTACAAGTTTTCCTCTTGTTGTGTAATTTAAAATACACGCCATTGTAACACGATACAAAGCTCGTAGTTTTTGGCTGCTCAATTCTTTTGCACAATTTACATCCAAGGGTTAACTAAGTATTTTTCTGCAGTTGTACTCAGTAAAAGAAACTTTCTTTTTCACCGCCACGGAAGAAATTCTGTAGCATAATTCATATCCGAAGGTTAATTAAGCCTGTTTGTGGTTAATTAAGCCTTTTATATTCAATAAAATTTCACGAGTTTTTAAACGGACATACAGTCAATTTTTCCGCCCATTTGTGGAGCGCCCAAATTTTTATCTAAGGGTTACCAAGCTTGTTAGTGGGTTCATTTGGAGTCAAATACAGGGTGTGTATTTATCTATACAGATATCTTCATCAGACAGTGTCTGTAAAATTTTAGAACAAACAGTATGTCAGACAGAGAGGTGGCAGGCTCTGCACCTGCGAGGGGGCAGTGGCACAAACATTCCTGGAGCAGGCCCAGGTCGCGACAGCAGGGGACGTCGCAGCAGGGGTCACTCGGTGAGGCCAACTGCCGCTGTCATTAGCCGTGTAGCAAACCAAGGGTTCTTGATTGGTTGACTAGGTTCTCTACTTCCTCCCCGATGACCCTCTGACAACCCCGCCAAGAGTCGGTGGGAACGTCAGGCAAAAACCCTTAGTTTGCATGGCCTGGGGAGCGGGTCAGCGGCCCTACCTGTCCTCAACCGCCCTGTCCCATGCGGTTCCCTCA
Source organism: Phyllomedusa bahiana (assembly GCA_025379985.1). Taxonomy (NCBI): domain Eukaryota; kingdom Metazoa; phylum Chordata; class Amphibia; order Anura; family Hylidae; genus Phyllomedusa; species Phyllomedusa bahiana. The sequence goes on from JAODAL010083876.1 coordinate 1,938, forward strand.
GCGAGATCTACTATGTGGTCTGGGCTCAGCGCCACTATATAGCAAGGATGAACAATTTTAGGAGGGCAGTCAGCAGCTTTCTTCGCTACAGCGAAGAAAAATGGGGCCAATATCCCCTGCTTCTTGCAGTAGGCGGCAAAGTATAGATGTGGAGAGTGGCTTGGGAGGTCATGTTGTGAGGGGTCACCCTCTGCATACCAAGGAGGGTGATGAGGGACAGCGTGACGATGAAACACAAATAGATGATGATGTAGCCTACCGCAATTGGGAACCGGGTGAGGCAAGGGCTTCATATCGTCAGGAGAGAGGGCATCGCTTGCGGTCAGGAGCGGCCCGCAAGCAGCAAGTGGGTTGTGTGGCCGTGAGTCAGCAGGGTAGAAAGCAGTGTGAGGTGGGAGCAAGCGGCCACGGGGTAGAAAACCTGCTTCGCAGGTCCAAGAAAGTAGCGGCACGGGGCCCCAGCAAGGCAGCGGCGGTAGTAGTCACTCAGGGCGGAGCGTTGGCAGTAAAATCAGCTACTCTGCGGTGTGGCAGTTCTTTGCTAAGACCCCGGAGGAGCGAATATGGGTATATGTAGAATCTGTGGGCAGAAAGTGAAGCGTGGCCCAGGGAGCTAACTTTGGAACCACGGCCCTGCGTAAAACACGTGCAGCGTCACCATCCGGTGGCCTGGGAAAAACGTGGCTTGATTGTGGTGGTCCATCCTGCACCGCAGCAGCGGCCAGTGGCATGCATGCCGTTGCAGCCAGTCAAGGCTCCACCACCTCTGCAGAAGGGAGTGTTTCTCTTTAAACATCATCTCCGGTCCAGATTCTCCTTCTCCTCGCTACTCATGGCCAGCAGTCGTTCAGCGAGGCGATTGCAAAGAGACAACAGTATGCGTCCAACCACCCTAAGGTGCAGCAGCTGACCGTGCTCCTGTCCAAGTTGTTGGTACTGCAGTCCCTCCCTTTCCAAATGGTGGACTCTGCTCCATTCAGAGAACTAATGGCTTGTGCCGAGCCGAGATGGAGAGTTCCAAGCGTGATTTCTTTTCCAAAAAGGCAGTACCAGCACTTCATAAAATATGTAGAACAGAAGGTGGGCCGTCCTTGAGTTATCGGTTTTTTCCAAGGTGCACGACAGCACGGACGTCCGGAGCTGGAACTCTGGTCCGGGCCAGTACATGGCCTGGACAGCCCCCTGGGTGGATGTGCTTCCTGCCCAGGCACACCAAAAACTTGGACAGAGACCGCTTTTTTCTCCCCCACGTTGTCAAACTGCAGCTCCTGCGCAATGCCCGTTTCCTTTCCTCCTCCACCACCACCACCATCTCAGCCTCCTCAAGTACTGCTCCATCATACCACATGTGTAGGGCACAGTGGTGTCACGCAGTTCTACCCCCTGGCTTGCCTCGGCGAATGAAGTCACACATGGGAGGAACTGCTCCGTGTCATGCAAGAAAGAAATCGATGTGTGGCTTTCTCCGCGCCAACTGCAAATGGACCATGGTGACGGACAATGGGGTAACATGGTGTCCGCGCTGCACGAGGAGGCATGGTCCATGTGCCCTGCATGGGCATGTTTTTCAATCTGGTTGTGAAAAGGTTCCTGAAGTTTCCCCCGATCTTCAGAAGATTCTGAAAATGGCCAGGAAACTGTGCATGCACTTCATCCATTCCTTTTAAACCCAAAGGAACACCCTCCTCAAGTTGCAGCGGCAGAACACCCTTTCCCCAACACACTCTGATATGCGATGTTTCCCCCCGTTGGAATTCCAGCCTGCACATGTTGGACCGACTGTTTTGAACAGAGAAAGGATATTAACGATTTTTTGTTGATCCAGGCGGACAGGATTTACTACCCTGTGAACTTTGATGTCAGCCAGTGGCAGCTCATGCGTGACACCTGCCATTTGTTGAGGCCATTCGAGGAGGGCCACGTTATTTTCAGTCACCAGGACTACGGGATGAATAACACCATTCCACTGCTTCATGTCCTGGAACAGATGCTGAAAATCTGTCTGGGCAGGGGACTGGAGATGTGGCGACTACATCTCGCGCCCACATGAGTCCGGTGGGGACTGAAATGGAGGGGAGGAGGACATTGGAGCAGAAGCATTGTCTGGTGAAATGAGTGGATTTTCTACCAGGTGACAAGATAGGAGGAGCAGGAGCAGCTGGAGGAGGTAGATGGAGATGAGGAAGATGAGGCAGATGACCCGCAAGCACCGTGGCAGATACAGTGGAGATGGAGGCGGGAGCCCCTCGGAGTCACTTGTGCAGATGGCCCGCAGTGTGACAGCCGAATAGTCAGCATCTGGCAGAGGGATGACTTCTGGCTTCCCACTATTGGACCTCGTACCGGTCCAAAATGGGAGCCTTTTTCCCCGCTATTGAGAGGGAGGACCCAAAATCAAATACTATAGGGAAATCCTCCGTAGTCAGTTGGCCCCTGCCTATGTGCGGCATCGTCCCTCCTCTGACAGGTCTGACCGGGGGGTTCTCAGTGCTCAGTACTTACCTGCCGCGGCTGCTGGGGGAGGTGGGGGGTAGGAGCAGTACCAGCCTCCCTCAGCGCAACCTAAGTCTGGAGTCACTGATGAGCAGCTTCCTTTACCCACCTAGTCAGGAGGGTTGTCGCCAGCAGCAACAGCCAGCAGCAGGAAACCCGGAGCAGTCCCTGAACCAACAGGTGGTGGCCTACTTGGATGCACTCTGCCACCCAGTTTGAAAATCCCCTGGACTACTGGGCAGCCAACTGGATGTGTGGGCACAACTTGCCGGGGTTTGCAGTGGAGGAAGAGTCCTGCCGTCCAGTGTGTGGCATCAGAGTGGGTTTCAGTGCGGGGGGGGCCATTGTTACCCCAGGAGAACCCGCTTGTCCACAGGAAATGTGGAATCGACTGACCTTTTGTCAAGATGAATCAGGCGGGGGATCGGCCAGGATTTCCACACACCAATGCTTAGGCGTCAGGGGTACATCAGCCATGATGCCTCACCCAAACTGTGAGAAATGAGTCTGGGTTCAAAACTACTGCCTCAAACCATATTCTGATGCCTCCACCGCCTGATGCAAAACATCTGCTGACAATTTCTCCCTCTGCCACCAAACCCTCTTTACCAGGGTGGTATTGCCACCCACCCCCACACTCTGTCATTGTGCCAAATCTATGACCTCATGTGCTGCTGCTGTTTCTGGTGCCGTGACATCCACACTGTGTTTATTTTGCCACTCTGTGGCCTACTCCAGTTTTTTCCACCTCCAGTATGTCATTGTGCATGTCTGACCTCATGCTGCTGCTGTGGCTGCTGCCGTTAACCTCCACACTGTGTCATTGTGCCACTCTGGGGCCTATTACTGTTTTGCCGCCTCCAGAATGTCATTATGCCACTGTCTGACCTCATGCGGCTGCGGCCGTGGCCTCCACACTGTGTCATTGTGCCACTGTCTGACCCCTTTCTGCTGCTGCCCTGCCCTCCCCCACTGGGGTCCCTTGTGCCCTCTGTGGCCCACTCCTGTTTTTTCCACCTCCAGAATGTCATTGTGCCACTGTCTGACCTATTTCTGTGCTGCCGTGCCCTCCACACTGTGTCATTGTGCCATCTGTGGCCTACTCCTGTTTTTGCCACCTCAGAAAAGTCATTGTTTCCACTGTTGACCTCATGCTGCTGCTGCCGTGCCTCCACACTGTGTCATTGTGCCACTCTGTGGCCTACTCCTGTTTTTGCCACCCCCAGAATGTCATTGTACCACTGCCTGACCTCATGCTGCTTGCTGTGGCTGCTGCTGTAACCTCCACACTGTGTCATTGTGCCACTCTGTGGCCTATTACTGTTTTGCCCCCCAGAATGTCATTGTGCCACTGTCTGACTCATTTCTGCTGCTGCCGTGCCCTCCACACTGTGTCATTGTGCCCCTCTGTGGCCTACTCCTGTTTTGCAACCTCCAGAATGTCATTGTGCCACGTCTGACCTCATGTGCTGCTGTGGCTGCTGCCGTAACCTCCACACTGTGTCATTGGGGCCCTCTGTGGCCTATTAATGTTTTGCCACCTCCAGAATGTCATTGTGCCACTGTCTTGAACCCCATGTGCTGCTGCCCTGACCTCCACACTGTGTCATTGTGCACTGTCTGACCTCATGCTGCTGCTGCCGTGCCCCTCCACACTGTGTCATTGTGGGCCAAATCTGTGGCCTACTCCTGTTTTTGCCACCTCCGAAAGTCATTGTGCCACTGTCTGACCCCATGCTGCTGCTGCCATGCCCTTTCCCCACTGTGTCTTGTTTCCACTCTGTGGCCTACTCCTGTCTTCCCACCTCTAGAATGTTATTGTGCCACTGCCTGACCTCATGCTGCTGCTGCCGTGACCTCCACACTGTGTCATTGTGCCACTGTCTGACCTCATGCTGCTGCTGCCGTGACCTCCATACTGTGTCATTGTGCCACTCTGTGGCCTACTCCTGTTTTTTCCACCTCGAGAATGTGATTGTGCCACTGTCTGACCTCATGCTGCTGCTGCGTGCCCCCCACACGTGTCATTGTGCCACTCTGGGCCCATCCTGTTTTTTTCCCCAGAATGTCATTGTGCACTGTATGACCTCATGCTGCTGCTGTGGGCTGCCGTAATTCACACTGTGTATTGTGCACTCTGTGGCCCTTTTTGTTTTGCAACCCCCAGAATGTATTTGTGCCACTGTCTGCCCCATGTGCTTGGCTGCCGCCTCACCACCCCACAGTTTTTTGCTGGGTGACTTTATCAGGCAACATTCCCCCCTTCAGTTTTTTTGGACACTTTTGCCCTCTTACGTGCCCCGGTAATTTTATGTTTAGGGTTCAAAAAGCGGCGGCAGTCTTGCGTGTCTTCTAAAACACAAAATTGTATGAAGACCAAACCCAAACTCCCTCTGCATATTTAAGCAGGGACAACGTTTACAGCACCCCGCAGGCTTGGCAAACTGGAAAAAAGCTGTTTTTAAAGGATTGTTCCCCAAGTAATTAGACCCAATTTTTTTTTGTCGGGGAAAATTGGTGAAGTGACCGAACCGAATTTTTTAAAAATTCGCCCATCTCTAGCTACAGTACATCATCCAGCAATGGTCTAAAATCAATATTATACCAAACCTGGTAATATTTTTATTTTTAGTTCTTATTTTACTTTTTGTTATGTATTTGCAAAGGGTAAGCAGATCTTCCATACTTTTGATACTGTATAAGAAGGTGATAATCACAATGAGCTAATAATTCTATTCTTGGGAGCCTGTCTGAGTGTGGTGAGGGGGGATTTTTTTTTATGGCTGGTGGGTCCACCATGCTGTCCCCATTACCTCTTACCCCTCCATGCCTCCCAGGCCCTACACAAATTTTTGCTGGGCCCCTTTAAAAGTAAATTAGTTCTACAAGGTTGAATTTTTTGTTTCACAATATACAGCAAAATCATATACAGAAGTATTATCTTGCCCGGTTTAAAAACCGGAATTTTTTTTTTTCCCCTTAAACCTAGATGATTTATAAACAATGAAAGTGAAAAAGATTTTTTTAGTGTACTATAAAAATGTGAGTAAAGTATTTAGTAGCCAACTTCTGCACTGTGTTTTCAACCCTGATATTTGTGGCCCCTCTCCTCCAGTGTTTGTAAAGGGTTTGTCCAGCTGATTTAAAAAAGAAATAAAATAAATTACTGCTGTCTTCGCCAGACTGCATGTTTCAGTGCTTTCTACAGATGTTCAATAGGATTTAGATCTGGGCTCATAGAAGCTATTTCAGAATAGTCCTATGCTTTGGACACCCTGCAGCAAAGCAGTCCCAAAACATAACAGAGCATTCTCCATGTTTCACAGTAGGTGCAATGTTCTTTTCCTTGTATGCTTAATTTTTGCATCAGTGAACATAGAGCTCATGTGACTTGGCAAAAAGTTCCAGATTTGTCTTATCTATCCAAAAGACATTCTTCTAGAGGCATTGTGGCTTGTCATTATGCATTTGGGCAAATTACAATCTAACTTTTATTGTTTGCTTTCAACAGTGACTTCCTCCTCAATTGTCTTCCATTAAAAGGGTTTTCTCTCCATGCTGTTTCAATGAGTCACAGGTGTGTCTATAGCAGTGATTAGCATATTAAGCTTCCCTATATCTAGCTGAGACATTATAAAGACATAAGATTTAATTCTTTATTAAACAACGCTACAAGTGAAGAGGAGTGAAAACAATTGCTTATCTGTAAACAAAAGCTAATCTTGTTAGAGATAATGAGTTTTCTCCAGAGTGAGCTTGGTTCATGATGACAATACTCCCTGCTCTCTGTCTAACCAGGAAGGGAGATATAGACAGGAAACCAGAGAAACCTATGTGCACTCAGACCAGAAACAAGCTTTCTTATCTCTTGATGAAGGTAAAATCAAAAGACCAATGTATTTAGATAAAGTCTTCAATTACCTGTCCCTACAAGTTGAAAGCTAATCTTTATAGTGAGAAAACCCCTGAAACTTCTCTGTCGAAAGTCTCCCTTTCAAATCAATGGGAGTTCCAAGTATAACATTCAAATGTGGTCACTCAATAAATAACCATTTACAAACAATTTTATCTGTACAGCACAGTAAATATAACTTGCATCTATTCTTTATTCTGAGATCTAGGGCTGTCATCTGTATAAAGCTCTGTGATCTGGTCTGAAGGTCAAGTGGCTTGTATAAATGTCAGCCTGGGATCAGCTGTGTCTTTTATTGTCATTGCTTAGTGGTCTTTCAGACAATCTGTGTTTGCCTCTCTGATTCTCAGACTAGTAATATTACAATTGTGCAAAACCTAACCTTTTCTTTATTTTTAATCATAAGTTGTGTGCAGTAAAAATTCTATGGGGCAGTGGCTTCAAGTGATTCAGAAGTAAGTGAAACGTCCTGGAGATATGAAATGTTACTGAGTTTAAGCTGCATACAGAACACTGTTCCCTTGTTACCTTAGGAATTATATGGCAGGTAGTGTTTTGACAATGTAATCTCTGTGCTGGGATAGAACAATCTTCTGCTCAGTTTCACACGACAAATTGAATGTTTCACAAATTCAGCAATGACTTTAGTAGAAATAGCAGAATTCTGGTGCTTGTCTGGCATTGCTCTTTGAGACATACTAAACCATTTTACTTCTTTAGGGCTTCAAAAAATGTATTTTTTTTAGGTGTCAAGGTTTTTTAAATAGATTCAGAGTATTTTGAGGGTGTTGAATTAAAAAAAAATCCCATTACTTTTGCTGAATTGGTTTTAGTTTTTTTTGAGGTAATGGACACCCATGAAAATAATTAATTCCCATAATGTGCCCTGTGTGTGATAACAAATGCAATAACTTTTGGTCTGTCTTTTGACTCTTTAACAGTGTCTTAAGCAATGTAATTAACCTGGCCTGAATAAATGATGCACAGTGATGGTACCCCTAGAAAATATGTAAAATAAAATATATGTAAAAGTATAGGTGTGTGCTGTAATTAGCATCATAGGTGTCTTCAAACTTGTAATCAGTCATTCTTCTTATTTAAAGGGTGAATGTAGTCACTGTGCTGTTTGGTATCATGGTGTATGCCACACTAAACATGGACCAAAGGAAACTAAGCAGAAAGTTGTCTCTGGAGATTAGAAAGAAATTACAGATTAATATGTTAAAGGTAAAGGCTATAAGACCATTTCCAAAGAGCTTCATGTTCCTGTAACTAGAGTTGCATATATTGATTCAGAAGGTCTATGGGACTTTAGACAACCTCCCTGAATGTGGCCACAAGAGGAAAATTGATGACAAATTGATGAGCTGGATAATATGAATGGAAACCAAAGAGCCGAGAACAACTTGCAAAGAAATTAGAGGTGTACTCCAAAGTACATCAGTGTCAGATCTGTCGCTTTCTTTGTCAAAGTGAACTTAAAGGGCTTGTTGTGGAGACAGGTGTGGGTCCTAGAGGTGAGACCTAGACCAACCAGACAATGGCATATCCTAAGATATTGGAAAAAGAGAACAGGATAGAGAAAAAATGGGTCACAATTGCACAATGAGCTTAAAAATAATAATGAATCTTTATTGCACAAAAAACTATTTAATCCAATTTAAAAACCACAAAGTTACAGACACAAAAATAGGCAACCATGATAAGTACCTATTAAATTCAGGCACCCAGAACAACATTATACAGTACCTCCAAAATAATAGTCATAAATAAGAATGAGCAACAGAGAAACACAGAGTACTTCACAAAAGTGAGTACACCCCTCAGATTTTTGTAAATATTATATCTTTTCATGGGACAACTCTAAATATATAACACTTTGATACAATGTAAAGTAATTGTACAGCAGATATAATAGTGTAAATTAGGTGCGCTCTTAAAATAGCTCAACACACAGCCGTCAATGACTTAACCACTGGCAGCAAAAATGAGTATACCTTTAACCCCTTGTTGACCTATGACGTCATAGCGCCGGTAAGCGGCTTTGAAGTGGGATCGCAGTGAGGTGTTAGCGGCTAATTGCAGCTAACTCCTTGCGGTTACTGCTTGGGTGGGCGCTGCCGCCCGCCCGCGCTGTTTAACACCTTAGACGTCGCGGCCATCTGTCTAAATAATGAAAAACAGTGCCGAGCACCGTTCTTTACTCCAATCGGAGCCGATCCGATTGCTGAACATGACAGCGGGAAGCCTTGTGAAGGCTCCTATTGCTGCCATGTTTTGAATTTCCCCACTTCCGTCCCCATGCAGGAAGTGGGGAACCGCCATCTTGGTACAGCCTAATGCATTGTCTATGCAATGCATTAGGCTGTATTAATGATCGTGCTCCCTAGTGGTGAAGCTCCCTTGGGGGACTCAAAGTTAAAGTAAAAAAAAAAAAGTTTTAAAGTGTAAAAAAAATAAAAAAGTATTAAAAGTTCACATCACCCCCCTTTCGCCATTTTACAAATAAACAATAAAAAAATAAAAAGTTACGCATATTTGGTATCGCCGCATTCGAAAAGTCCAATCTATAAAAATATAACATCATTTATCCCGTATGCTGAACACCGTAGAAGAAAAAAAATTCCAAACACCAAAATTGCATTTTTTGGGTCATTTCACATCCCATAAAAATTTGAATAAAAGTGATCAAAAAAGTCGCATGCGTTCCAAACTGCTAGCAATAAAAAGTGCACTTCAGCCAGCAAAAAATCACCCAA